>JAPYYM010000720.1:0-14363 GCA_028534135.1 Potos flavus
GGCTAGGGCCGCCTGCCCTGGGAGCCTCCTTGTGCCGCCAGAAGCCCCAGATTTGTCCAAGTGCCAATACCTAATGAGGAGCTCATTTGAATCCATGAAAGTATGAGGGAGCAAGGAGACATGCTAATTAAAGTGATTGCTGTTCTTTAATTAAGCAATAATTCCCCCAAAGAGGGCATTTTCATGCAAATAGAGCCCTCTTGGGTGAGGTAAGGGCTTTGGACAACAGCTGAGGTCTGTTAATAAGGCCCCTGAGTATTGGAGGGCAGGGATCCAGAATGCCCCATTGAGCTGGGTGATGGAACAAGGGAAATAATCACGGTGCGCAGCCCCGCAGCCCCGCGCCGCCTTTTGTCTCTCCAGGCTGTGGCTGCTGAGCTGTGGGAGGCGGGGACCCTCCTCTCCTCCCCGTGCCTTCTGCCCAAGAGAGGCTTTCAGAGAGCTGTGTGGGGTGGAGAGGTTTGTAGGACAATGTCTAGTTTGGCCCTTCGTACGATCAATGCCCCATTATCAGAGCATCAGTGCAGAAGGGGCGGGATGAGGTGGGAGCGGGGCTCCTCCGTGCTCGTAAACATGGGAGAAGCTACAAAAGGTCGAGCCTCGTTCAGCTGCTGGAATACACTGGAAAGCACGCCCAAAGCACTCCAGCATCTGGGGGGCCACGGCTGAGCTACTGCCCTCTCCAAGACCCAGTTTCCTGGGTCGCCCGTCGCTGCCTTACCCAGTTATCCTGTGGGTGCGTGGATGTGAGTGAAAGCACCAGGCACAGGGCCTGTCATCTGACCCCAGGGGTCTCGACCTGGGCCGATCTGCCCCAGAGCAAGGCTGCCGGATAAAAACAAGCGTTATATTTTTATTTGCTAAATCTGATAACCTGACCCCTGGGGACCTTGGCAATATCTAGAGATATTTTGCGCTGTCAGGATCGGAGGAGTAAGTGCTACTGGCATCTGGCGGGGAGAGGTCAGGGTTAGTGCTAAATGTCCTACCAGGCACAGGCCAGCCCCCCCACCCCACCCCAAAGAATTATCTAGTCCAAAATATCCCATCATGCTCAGGTAGAGAAACTCGGATGTAAACAGCGCTCAGTAAATCTGAGTTCAACGAAAAACTGAGTAAGGAGATGGTACATTTTCTGGAGCAAGAGCTTAGCGTCGTGGTTATAAAGCACCCCCCGGATGAACGCTTGGAGATATTCCTCTTTTCTCGAAAGGCAGCATTTGGACAAAGGCTGTGTTTGTACAAAACTGAACGGACCGACCGAGTGGTGCGGGCTGGTGCTGGGAGCCTCGTGCAAGGACCAGGACCAAAGAAACTGGTTCTGGAAGCCAGGAGGCTCAGAGACTACGCAAAGCCAGCTCCGAGGTAAGAGCAAGGTGCTCCTCCATGAGCCCGGGGAGAAGCCCCAGGGCCCAGCCCGAGGGCAGAATGAAGCAGCCAAAAGCAGGTGTCAGCTGACCTAGATCGGGAAGCAAGAACTTGACACTGACCGTAACAGTAAAAACAGGGCTCCCGCTTACATTGAACTTACCGTTCTAATTGTCACCATAGCCCGCGGGGGTGGATACGATCACGATCCTCATTTTGCAGACACAGAAATGAAGGCACGTGCCCAGGGCCACAAGACTGGTAAGAGCCAGGATTTCCACGGAGACAGTGTCTGAGGCTAGCTAGCACAGACGGGGAGCGAAGCCGGCAGGGAGACTGACTCTGTGGTTGCAGATCTCGACGTATCCTTGGTGGGCTGCATAGAACTGAGGCCCCTCAGCTAAGTGCCCCGTGGGCCCCGAGCTGTGCTTGTACGGGGGGGGGGGGGGGTGCAGGGGGGGGGCTCTGGGTCCCCTGACAGACTGCTGGAGGGCAAAGGCGAGGAGGGGGAGGCAGTCATGAAACCTAGTTTTGCCCCCATCGTGGCTGATTTCTTTCGCTGCACATTCGCTCATCCTCTCGGCCGCCTGGACAGTTTTCCTAACTTCTGGGGCCTGAGGTTGGGGGTTTGACTGGTGCTTCTAGAACTGCCTTCCTAATGGCCTGTGTCTCAGGTGGAGCCTGTGCCCTGCCATGGGGGAGACAAAAGGCAGAAAGTCAACAAACCAGGCAGTCCGGCTAAGGGAAGATCAAGCCTCTTGCTCCCAGAAATCTTGGAGCCCTTTCAATTTTGTGTTCACTCCCCTGCAAAATAAATGTTTTGTGTTACAAGGAGACAGAGATAGTATCTCATCGGCCCTACTAGTTTCGCATGGCCTCTGCCAACGGCTCACTCGACGTTTGGCAGAGGGGGAAGGAGCATGGAGAAAAACAGGCGCAGGTTCTGTTTGCAAAACATTTTCATCAGTCAAAAAGCTGCCAGGGCTGCAAATATTAAATAAACCCTGACTCATGGAGACATATACCTTGCTTTGGTTTGCTGATCGGCTGGGTAACAGACAGAAATTACGTTACTTTGGAAGTGACAGCTCTAACATTCTGCAGACTTCTCGAGACGGCTCTGGCTTTTTCGGAACAAAGAACAATCCACAAAAACGCCCATGGTTTGCAATGCATAGGAGTCTGTTTACAGGATCACAGACTCAAGCCCTCTCCTTGGTCAAAGGGGATGGGGTGAGATCACCCATTTAATGGCCTTCTACCTCCAGGTGGGGCTGGCTGGCCCGATGGTCTTCTGCCAGCGGATTTAGTGAGAGTGTGGCCCGAGCCTCGGGCCCTTACCGTGAGCTCCCTAAGGGCCAGCCCCGTTTTTTCCACTGCAGAATTTATAAGTGGGTTTGAAATGAGAGCTTAGTGTTGCTTTGCCAGGAACAAAGGTTTTCAGTGTGTTCCAGTCACTAACCTAAGACACCATAATGTAAGCCAGGCTCCCCTCTCCCCAACTCTAGCCAGTCCTGAAGTAAAAGTTGATCCAAGAACAATAATAGTAATAGTATAGCCAACACTTGCGCTGGGCTTGCGCGTGCGCTCATTGTTCTAATGCTCACAAAACCAGGAGGCAGCGACTATTATTACCGTCATTTTGCAGAGAGACCTTTGCTGTTCTCCTTATTCTGAAGTCAGGCAAGGCTCCCGCCCTATCTCTTACTTTGTCTTTGGATCCCCAGGTTGTCCCCCTCATTCTGCGGGAGAATGACGTCTTCTATTAGCTTTGAAACAATTCAACCCGGGGCACCCGGGTGGCTCAGTGGGTTAAAACCTCTGCCTTTGGCTCAGGTCATGATCTCAGGGTCCTGGGATCGAGCCCCGCATCGGGCTCTCTGCTCAGCGGGGAGCCTGCTTCCCCCTCTCTCTCTGCCTGCTTGTGATCTCTCTCTCTCTCTATGTCAAATAAATAAATAAAATCTTTAAAAATCAAGCAATCAATCAATCAATAAACCCATGACCGCAGTGGACACCATAAAAACCAGTGTCTACGCCGCTTTGCATGGCTTCCTCTCTGTGGTGGAGACGCCTTTGAAAGGCTGCGGAAGAGTCATGCTTGTGGCTTGTGAAACACACCTGCTGGGATTCGAACCCAGCTCTGTTCTCTCCAGTTGCGCCACCCTGGGCCAGTTACTCAACCTCTCTGAACTTTGGTTTCTGCACCTCTAACGTAGGAATAAGAATGCCTCTCTCACAGGTGTGTTAAAATGAGTGCTTGCAGACGATGCTTTGAACTCTGCGCCCGGCACCGGATAGAGACTACGGAAGTGCCTGTTATATCTCATCAAAAAAGACTAAGTGTTTCAAGAGCTATTCTGTCCTTCTGCAGGCAAGCCAGTGATGGACGAAGAGAAAAAGCTTGAGAAGCATTTGTTGACTTGCTTGGGTTTTTGGTGGCTCAGCAGAAAGCTAGGCAGATACATACTGACCTCTCCCACGAAAGCAGGGAAAACAGGAGGCAGACCCAAAGAACGGTGGAAACATTACGTTTCGCTTGATACTATCCTGTATTTGCTTAGTAAGTGTCACCGAATACATTTATTATACTTAAAAATCAGCAACCTTAACCTTGAGAACTGTGGCAATGTCAGCATTTTAAAGGTAGAGAGAGAAGCAGAGGAAGAGAGAGAAGAGGGACGGTGATCCAGTCTACCTCCTTTGTGCCTTTGGCTCGTTTTTCCAAGAGCTTCTTCCGTTTGGAACCTTCTGAGTCATCTCGAGGGCAGCCTTAGGATGGAAGTATGCACAGACCCAGGCACTAGAGCAAAACAAAGGGCTAACTCTCCAAACGGGGCCTGCGAGTGTTGAGCGAGAAGCCAGGGAGTGACGATCTCTCTTTCCTCCACAGAAAGATCACACGGCTCACAGACGGGAGTCTAGATGGGCTGACCATCTCGAGGAGGTCCTGAAATAGTTCCCATGTTAGAGGACTATCAAGCCAGCCTTCCTGCTCCAGAAGGGGCCCTCCAGGTTACGTGCCTCTTGGTCAGGAGTCTAAGAGGCTGACTCTTGAGAGAGAGGGAGGTAAATTTGGGCTTTTGCAGAGAGGAGCAAGCCGTCTCTGAGCCATCCTCCACGCGTGGAGGCAAGGGACAGGGCCTGATGAGCTTAAGAGGGCACTGTGTAGGGGCGCCTGGGTGTCTCAGCTGGTTAAGCGACTGCCTTCGTCTCGGGCCATGATCTTGGAGTCCCAGGATCGAGTCCCGCATTGGGCTTAATGCTCAGCTGGGAGTCTGCTTCTCCCTCTGACTCTATCCCCTCTCGTGCTCTCTCTTTCATTCTCTCTCTTTCAAATAATAAATAAAATCTTAAAAAAAGAAAGAAAGAGGGCACCGTGTATCCCCAAGGTCATGGCTCCAGATGGCCAGTAAAAAAGAAAATGATCTCACTCTGGAAAAAAGTTTGAGTCCCGACATTTTGTATTGGGTTTGGTTTACCTTGAGTTTAAGTCTCCGAGCCTCTACCTCCGTTCCTTCCCTCCCCCTCGGGCATCTGCTAAGAATGTTAAGCACGGGTATCTCCTGAGGCACAGTCCTTTCATCAAGGTGGAAGCCCTTTGTGAAGGGGCCCAGGAGAAGCTGGGCCGCAGGGGGTGGGGTGGTTAATTGGCTCAGTGTTGAGCTTTTGACAAATCCTGAAATGAATACAACAGTGGAGCTGGGGAAAGAGGAGTTCCTGAATGCAGGTGGGGGTCTGAGGAGAATGGAAGGGGCCCTGTGAATGGACTCTCCTACAGGTTTTCCCATGCCCCCTCCCAGCCTGGGACCAGGTCGGGGAAGGCTGCTAATCTCAGCCCCCCACATCCCCCGCTTGTCACTAGGGAGCACTGCAATCTGAAAGGTGGAGGAGACAGAAGGTCCCCCAAACCCAAAATATCTCCCTAGGGATCTATCTGCTGCAGTATCCAAAAGTCTACACCTGGAGGGCCGTTCCCTTCGATCCCGGGAGAACTAATGATCAAGCTGCTGTATTAGTTACTAACATCTGAGATTCAATGAGTTCCCTCGAGCCCGGCAGCCCGGAAACGTGCCGGTTAAGCCCGTAGCCAGTTTGCATCTCCAACCTGGAGAAATCTGGAGAAAACCCTTCTCCTTCCATTGCCTTCCCTTTATTAACAGTCCCTTTGCAAGGAGGCCGGAGGCAGTGAGCAACAATTTTCTAACAGCAAAATGGCTCATCAGAGAGAGAGAGGAGTGGGTTGGAAGGGGCTGGGAAATGGGTCCTAATTTCACTTGTTCTCAATCCCTGCTGTCCTGTCCTGAGCCTCCACATTCAGGTGTCTAGCTCCCTGGTGCTCTCTCCCTCCTTGCTCCTCCTCCTCTTCTGGCATAAACATGGAGGTAGAGGCTGTGCCCCAAGGTGCTGCTGCGAGGAGAGTTGCCCAAGGCAAAAGCCACTAGCTTCTTTAATCTGTTTGCTCTGCTCCAACGGGCCAGAGTTCCGGGTCCCCTTTCAAGGTATCCTCGCCCTGTGGAGCCCTGATCCAGGGTCTCTCAAGCCCCCAGTCACCTGATAAAGTGACACAGAGGACTCCATTCAGAACCATTGTCTTAAGGCGTAGCAGCATTAATGTCCCTTATAAGTAGATTTAAGAAAATTTTTTTGTTAGTTAACAAACAGTGCAATATTGGTTTCTGGAGTAGATTTCAGTGATTTATCACTTACATACAACACCCAGGGCTCATCACAACAAGCACCCTTTTTAATCCCCATCACCCATCTAGCCCATTCCCCAGCCACCTCCCTCCATCACCCCTCAGTTTGTTCTCTTTAGTTCAGAGTCACTTATGGCTTGTTTCCCTCTCCTCTTTTCTTCTTTTCCCCTTCCCGTACATTCATCTGTTTTCTTTCTTAAATTCCACATATGAGTGAGATCATACGGTATCTGTCTTTTCCTGTCTGATTTATTTCACTTAGTGTAATACACTCTAGTTCCATCCACGTCATTGCAAATGGCAAGACTTCCTTCTTTTTGACGGCTGAGTAATATTCCTGTGTGTGTGTGTGTGTGTGTGTGTGTGTGTACCACATCTTCTTTTTTTTTTTTTAAAGATTTTATTTATTTATTTGACACAGAGAGAGATCACAAGTAGGCAGAGAGGCAGGCAGAGAGAGAAGGGGAAGCAGGCTCTCCACTGAGCAGAGAGCCCGATGCGGGGCTCGATCCCAGGACCCTGAGATCATGACCTGAGCCAAAGGCAGAGGCTTTAACCCACTGAGCCACCCAGGCACCCCTGTCCCACATCTTCTTTATCCATTCACCAGTTGATGGACATTTGGACTCTTTCCATAGTTTAGCGATTGTTGATAATGCCGCTATAAATATCGGGGTGCATGTACCCCTTCGAATCTGTATTTTTGTATCCTTTGGGTAAATACCTAGTAGTGCAATTGCTGGATCATAGAGTAGCTCTATTTTTAACTTTTTGAGGCACCTCCAAACCGTTCTCCAGAGTGGCCGCACCAGTTTGCATTCCCACCAACAGTGCAAGAGGGTTCCGGATAAGTACTTTTAACTAACCAGAAGAAAACACTTGGTTACATAATGCAAAAGTGAGACTAAGAATAATGATTCATGAGATTTCCTCTTTAAATATATGTACATGTTTATTTTGTTAACAAGCACAGTGAAATGCTTACCAGGTGTCAAGCTTGTCTGATCTTTACCAGTCTTCTAAATTTATGCCACTTACGAATAAATCCCTATATGCTATACACAGCAAGCATCATCCTTATTACAAATCTGTGAACGACTCTAACACAAACCAATAATTCATGTGTGCTCGGACTTTCATTGCCCGTGTAACCTGAGAAGTGCTCACAGCTAAAGCAATTAGAGACAACTTTGGTCTGTCAGAGAGGAATTTCACGATGCTTCTTACCACGATGATGATGATAAAAAATAATACTAGCTCATCTTTATTCTTGATTATTTCCTTGTTTCTGGGCCAAGTTCTTTAGAGGCATCACTTCTCTTAACCCTCACAAAGTCTTAGCCAATGGTACTATTCCTGTTTCTCATTTTGGTGAGAAAACAGCTGCACCAAGCACATTAGGTACAAGTTAGTTTTCATAGCATTTTCTGCCACTGCCCTAAGGGATATTCGCAATGGACACGGAACGGTGGTGGTCTCAAGCCAGCTAATGCAAAGTAAGAGCGGTCATTACATGGCGTCCTGGGACACTAGACAAAGTGCGTCGTACACTTTCAGTCCTCAAAACCAGCTGGCAATCTGCTACGTTGATACCGGTAGTGCTGATGAGAAGACTCACCCAAGTTCATACTGCTTATGGACAATAGGACCGGGCAGAAGAGCCCTAGCACCTCCAGAGACTAGCCCAGGTAGAACTGCCCTGGGTGTTAGGGGTCTGGAAGGGGACTTAAAGCAAAACCTTCAAGCAGCAGCTAAGACATTATGTCAACATCTTTGTGTTCCAACCCATGCTGGAGCTACACATTGGCCAGAATTTGCTCTAACAATACCAGCCTCTTAGAGACCTTGGCGTAGGGTAGCTCCTTTTTCCCCTTTGAGAGGAAGGAGGGAAATTCTCCCATAGAGACAAAGCGATTGGCCCAAGTTCACACAGCCGACGGCAGGATAAGGAGAGATCTGGGAATAAATTATACTGAACAGGCTTCCCTGACTTTAGTTCAGTGCTTTTTCTATGAGACCATCCAGTCTCCAGTAACTCATTCGTTAGCTGCTCCCTCTGCAAATATCCCCAGCTGGTCATTCTCTTTCACGTCTCAGACAGGGACTCCTCTGCCACACGCATGTAACAAAATGACATGGAAGATGGCATCCCGTCTTTCTCTTTCCTGTAAAATGATCTCCACGTTCTTTGCTAATGCAGAGAAGATGTGTAAAGTCATTTTCTTCTCTCCTGGAGTGTCGGTAAATTAATCTAGTATCACAAACCCGGTCACAGAGTTAGGTGATGTGTGTGTAATGGGTTTAGGCAGCGAGTCTCCGGGGCTTAGGCTGTTCAGCATAAAAAAAGGCCATAGAAATCTCCCTCTCCGTGAAATCCTCTTGCACACAATTCAGGAAATGGACAAGACAGTGAGAATACAGTCAAACTATTGGAATTTCTTTCTGCAGAAAAAAGTATCTTGCAGGGGCAAACTGTTGATTACCCACACTGGTCATGGTAGGAGGGCTAACTACCTTGCGCTCATCAGATGTAAAACCCCGAAGGCTTGGGGGAGGGTTGGGGCATTTAATAACATGTCAATATTAAATTACATCATAAATAATCAGAACTTCCTGCATATTTAATGGGAACTTTGTTGTATAAATTTGGAGATTATCCAAATAGAACAAGCGACTTCTGTTATTATTGAACACCCCCAACCCAGGGTCCAACATATTGTGGGGGTTTAGTTGTCGTTTTGAACTTTGGAACTCTTAGCAGAGAGTAAAAAGAAAGACCCTAAACCAATTGACTTTCGATGGTCATTCTCCCTTCTCTTTGTCAGTTTTAAATGGATTAACGGTTTTCTTCTGCAAATGAGATAAAATAAAATCCAAAGCCATGACCCAAAGCAAAACATGTGAAATCACTGTCTAGTTGGAAAACCTTCAACAGACTGAGCCAGCTTGTTGATGATACCCTTTGACCAACCTTGCTGTTGCCAAAAGGGACACTTCTTGACATTTGCCACACCTATTAGATCATTTCTAGCCCAAGGATATTTTAGACACTTAAAACGTTAACGTGAGTTGGTAGCAAATCCAGACACTAAGATTTGAGCTTCTAACAGAAGATACAATATAGAGATTAGTTACTATGATGACCCAAAGAATAAAGTCTCAAGGTCTTACTTACAATTCAAACCCTCCCTATATGGCTCCAATAGTCGCACTACATTTCCCACTGCTCCTCTGCTCTAGTCCCTGGGCCAGACCCTATCTAGAGTCTTCTACCTGCAATCCTGCTTTCACAGGAAGGAGGGGAATGGACCCCATTTCTCTTCTTCTTTCCGAGTCTCCCCTAGTCTCTGAGCTGAGGTTAAGTTCTCTTTCCTTCCTTTTCTTTTTTTAATATTTTATTTATTAATTTAATATATTTATTTGAGAGAGAGCAAGAGTGTGCGCGAGTTGGGGGAGGGGAAAAGGGAGAGGGAGAAGCAGGCTCGGGCTCGATCTCGGGACCCTGGGATCATGACCTGAGCCAAAGGCAGATGCTTAACCCACTGAGCCACCCAGGCGCCCTACAAATACATATTCTTAGCCTCTCCCTCCTAACTCTATATAATAGGGCATAGGACTGTATATGCCATTCTGCTTTGACATCTCTCCCTGTTTTCCATTTCAGGATGGGTCCTAGAGTACTCTCTGTTATCCTCCCAGTTTTACTGTGATGTAATTGACATACAACACTGTATAAGCTGAAGGTGCACAACATCATGATTTGATAGATGGATATATTGTGGAAAGATCCCCACAATAAGTTAACATCTATCACCTCACATAGTTACAATTTTTCTTCTCATGCTGAGAACATTTAAGATGTACTCTCTCAGCAACTTTCAAATACACGACACAGTATTGTTCACTATAGTCTCCATGTTGTATGCTACCTCCGTAGGACTTACTTATTACTAAAAGTTTGTGCCTTTCGACCACCTTCACCCAATTCCTCCTTCCCCCACCCCCGTCTTTGCTAACCACCAATCTGCTCTCTGTTTCTGTAAGTTCTATTACCTGAGATTCCAAACACAAGTGAGATCGTCTGGCGTTTGTCTTTCTGTGTCTGGTTTATTTCACTTAGCATGAAGTTTCATCCACGTTGCTGCAAATGGTAGAATCTGGAGTACTTCCCATAGCAATGCTCTAGAGTGTCTTTTTTTTTTTTTTTTTTCTTTTTTCGGCTGCATACTATCCCATTGTGTGGCTGTAGTTCCTCATGATGGACACTTGGGTTGTTTTTAATCTGTCCTAAACAATGTTGCAGTGAATGGGCCTTTGCATGTAGCATTTTATATGAGTGCAAGAGTATCTTTAGGATAAATTTTAAGACTGGAACTACTGGATCAGATGGTCAGAGCATGTGAAATTTTCATAAATGTCATCAAATTTTCTTCCCTGGAGGTTGTACCATTTTTTATTCCCACCACCAGTGGATGAAAGTACCGCACAGGTATCACTATCCCCATTCTATGTATGAGGAAACTGAGGCACAGAAAAATATAAGATCGTGTAGTTACTGTTCAGGCAGGGACTTGACTTGTGCTCTGTTGCCTCCTACTCCTTCAGTGTTTATCATACTGTTATCAGTATTGTTACTTATTTTATGTAGAGATAGGCCCAATCC
The DNA here is from genome assembly GCA_028534135.1 of Potos flavus. Lineage (NCBI taxonomy): Eukaryota > Metazoa > Chordata > Mammalia > Carnivora > Procyonidae > Potos > Potos flavus. Next base: position 10,732 of record JAPYYM010000720.1, read on the forward strand.
TTCTAAAGCCTTAGGAACACAAGTCCTGATGTTCAAATTCTCTCTAGAAAACAGAAATTGAGGGGCGCCTGGGTGGCTCAGTAGGTTAAAGCCTTTGCCTTCCGCTCAGGTCATGATCTCAGGGTCCTGGGATCGAGCCCCGCATCAGCCCCGCTGAGCAGAGAGCCTGCTTCCCCCTCTCCCTCTGCCTGCCTCTCTGCCTACTTGTGATCTCCCTCTCTCTGTGTCAATAAATAAATAAAATCTTAAAAAAAAAAAGAAAAGAAAACAGAAATTGGGGCAATTAAGTCAGCGCCAGGTGAGAGTGCGGGAAAAGGGAAATGCAGTAGGAAAACTTGGGAAACAAACGCAGGGTCACAGCTGGTCACTCAACAGATGCTCCGGCTCAGCCACCAGGGATGTCTCCGGACGAGAGGTACTGGGAAATCATGCCACTGGGTGGGGAAAGGGAGAAGGAATCTGTTGAGCTCCTCCATGTCCTTCTCATATTCAGGGGGGAGACACACCCACACTTCTGGTTGGGTCACCAGGCCTTCTCAGATGGTGGGGGAGTGAGATCCCAAGCTTTGCAGGGTCCAGGAATAGCAGAAAGAGCCCCAGATGCGTCACTGTGATAGACAAGGGTCCTAGAGACAGGCAAGGACAAGGGATCCTGAGAAAGTCCATACTTGTATTTAATCTAGGCATTTTCTTTAATTCAGCACTTTCTGCTGAAAGGTGCTCCATGAAAGTTTTTAATAGACATGTTAATTGGTAGTGATATTAATAAAGAGAAATAGTCTTTATCTTTATCCTTGTCCGTTAATGGACAGTAATCAAGAGTCCAGCCTCTAGAGTCAGGCTACGTGGGTCCAAACACAAGTTCTGACACTGACTAGGTGTGTGATCCTGGTCAGGATACCTCATGTCGCTTGGCCTCAAGTTTTCTCATTTGTAATACGGGACTCATGCTTCAAATAATACTTGGCATAACAAGTGCTATATAAGCATTAACTATTATTATTATTATTATTATATTATATTATATATAATAATATTATATTATATATTATAATATTATTCAGTGTTCACTATTGCCAAGTACTAAGTACTTCATATGTTTTATGTCAATTAATTTTTCTAGCAACCCTGTGAAAGGAGGTCATATTATCAACCCTCTATGGGGTATTAATATCCTCTCACTTTCAGAAATGCTGAAAAAAAGACTCCAAGAGTTTAAATAACTTGATCAAGTCCAATGAGATGGAGTCAGAATTTGATGTAGGTCGGCTTGACTCTACTCAGTCTATCATGTTACTCTTGGAGAACCAGTTTATATTATTTATATTATTTATATTATTATTATTATATAATATTATATATATTATATAATATATATTATTATTATTTATATTATAAATTATAAATATAAATATAAATTATAAAAGCACCCAGTTCAGGCCTAAAAGTCATTGAATGTACATCCATATCACTTAAGCACCTATCGACCTTCCATTCATTGTGGACTTGGGCACTTGGCTCATGGTATTTCTGTTAATATTTCTCTCGGTCTCTTCACTGTCTCCCCATCTCTCCAGCCCTGATCCCATAAATTAGGATGACCTGAAATCTCTACACCAATTCCTCCACCAGCATCCATTAGCCTCCTAGACCTAATCACTACCCGGAACGGTTCCACTTTGGAAATGGTGCTCACCACCAAAGACGGGGTGGCTTTTTCACTCCTCAATCTTGTAACAACTGCTCTTTAACCTCACAGAAATCTCCTTTTCTTTTATTTGACATCTTATTTTAGTTTATCATTCCTTTCCAGCTCACACTGTGGATCCTAGGATTGATGATTTAAGTTACTTTCTTACCAATACCCTGTCTTATTCTCCTTCTCGTACATCACCCAACAAAGCTTCAAATTTGGATCAGCGTTGGCTTTTTCCTTTACACTTGAGTGGTTACACTTTCATAGAGAAAAGCAAATATTCATGCAGATCCCTCTACTACGAATTCATGATCCCCAATCTCAGCCAGGCTCTCAGCATCACTCCTTCCTCCTGTGATTGATTTTCAACTTTCAATTTTCACCTCCCATTTTTCCTAATGGCTATCCCAAACCCTCACCACCTTCCTCAAGCATCTTCTTTATGTTCCACACCTTGAATTCAGTAAGCAACATTCCCTCCAAATTCATCAGGATAACTGAGGGCTTTAGATACTGGAGTTTTAGAGATCCACGCTTGGCCACAACTTTATAGGGTTCCATAGTCTTCCTGAGGGGATCACTTCTACTTTCATGGCATAAATATTCTCCATGCTGATGACTTTCAAATCTATATCTCCAGCTTAGACTTATCAATCTTGTAGACACCTGTACATGGAGGTTCCACAGGGACCTCAAATTCAGAAGGCTCCAAATTGAACACACCATTGTTTCCTCAAAACCTGTATCTCCCGTAGGACATTATGCTCTTCCCAGGCACCATGGGGGTAGGGGGTATGACCACCATCCACTCAAGCTAGAAGGCTGATGTCATCCTTGAGTTCCCTCTCTTCTTTACTTTCCACACACAGTTTCCAAGTCCTGCCAAACCTTCTTCTTGCTTCTCGAATCTCCCCTCTCTTCTCTGTCCTTATTTTATCCTTCTCATAGTGCAGTCTCTTGATCCGACTGGACAGTCTGGACAGCTTCTGAAGCTTCCAAATTGTTTGATCTCAGATTTGGCTCCCTCAGGCTATCCTCATCACTGCTGCTAGGTGGGTGATGTTTCTAAACACAAATCTGACCATATCCACTCCCACTTAAGATCATGCATTGAATCCCCATAGCCTACAGGATAAAGTCCCAGCTTCTTGGCATGACATGCACGGCCCTCTGTGATCTGGCTTTAGCTTCATTCTGCAGTGCTTTCATTTCCCAATCCCTACATAGCCCCTTAAACTTCAACCACGGGGTAGAGTCTGCAGTTCCTGTGGGCTGTCTTGTTTTTCACTTCTTTTTTTTTTTTTTTAAAGATTTTATTTATTTATTTGACAGAGAGAGAGATCACAAGTAGGCAGAGAGGCAGGCAGAGAGAGAGGGGGAAGCAGGCTCCCTGCTGAGCAGAGAGCCTGACGCGGGGCTCGATCCCAGGACCCTGAGATCATGACCTGAGCCGAAGGCAGAGGCTTAACCCACTAAGCCACCCAGGCACCCTTGTTTTTCACTTCTATGCCTTTATTCATCGTGCCCCCTCTGCCAAGATGCCCTTCCACTCCTTCACCTTTACTTGGCTAACTCCTACTACCTTTTAAGACTTAGTTCATGGGTCACTTTTTTCCGAAGCCTTTCTTGACAAGCCACCTTCCTCTTCCCCCGAACTCTAGGCAGTGTTAGCAACACTGCCCTTGGCCTCCCACACCTCCCTGTTCATTGCACTGAAGACGTCTCAGCGTACTTACCCATTTATGCGTCTGGATCACAATTAGATGGTGAGCTCTTTGAACCTTGGGGCTATGCAATATTTCTCTATGTACCTCTTTGCCTGGTAGGGGCATAGAGTAAGTGCTTGATAAGTATTTTTAAAGTAAATGTTGAACAAATAAATGCGTGATCCAATAATGAAATACTATTTTATGTATGAAATGATTTGCCGCTTCCT
>JAPYYM010000721.1:0-14362 GCA_028534135.1 Potos flavus
GGGGAGGGCTTACCCCCCTGCCCCCCGGCCTCGTTCGGGGCTCTCCCCGCACAGAAGCACGCCCCGTCCCTCTGCTGTCCGAGGTCTTATTTTTCGGCACATCGTAGTACCGCGTTGACCCTGCCTTCATTCTGAGCACACTGAGCCTCCACAGTCCTTGGGGGGGAGCCGCTCCGAGTCACAGGCTCGGTTACAACGCCCCCCCCCCCCCCAGAGAGAGGACAGACTGGAGCCTCTCGAGAGTTACTTTCTCACGATGAGCTGAACCCGAGTCTCTTGCGTGGGAGGGACATTCCGGAACAGAGTCGGTAAAGCCAGAGAGGACGGGGGGCTGCCCGTCCCCTGGGTAGATGGCAGTCCGCACAGACTAGCGAGTAAAGCCTACGTCTCCCAGGAGGTCACCGTAATGTAAGCATTTACAGCCAGAGCCTGTGAAGGAAAACCCTCCAAGGCAGACCGCCCAGGACACTCAGGATCCAGGATGCAGAAGAGGCCAGCACCTAAAAGAGCCATTTGTGATTCAGTGCCCGCGGGCGGTCAAGTTCTCGTGTCTTAGCATCTTCCAGGCGGGTCTCCTGTAAACAGCCGAGCCTCTTTGTCTCTGTGCCCCAAGTAGGCTCGTCCGACCGGACCCCCGGGCCCCCAAGCACCTGGGCCAACAATCTCTTTCCGTCCATCCCAGCTCCACACCCGTTTCCAGCCCACACCAAACCGAAGACTGCAGGCTTTCCGGCCTCCCGTCTCCACTGTTGGTAGGGTCCTTCCCTGGGGAGATTCTGTGTCCTCGAGCTTCTCCTAGTACGTGCTCACGCGTCAGTGTAAGCCAGCCAACAGCCCTAAGAGGACCTCTCTGTAGGGCACAACAAAAGTACGTCTCTCTTCCATGCTGGTTCCCAATCAGCCCTCGGGGGCCCCTCGTTCTGGGCTGTGTGGCCGCGGGTGTGTCTGGGATGGCCACGGCCAACAGAGCTCTGCGTCGAGCCCCGGCAATCCAGTGCTCTCTGCCCCGCCGTGCCCGGCGTCACTCTCACGTTTCCCGGGCCGAGGCAGGTCACACGGCCCCGCCAAGGAGTAGAGGGACCGGGGGCCCCGTGAGCGGTAGCGGTGCCCTCCACATCCATAGGGTTCTGCCAAAAGAGAGTCGAACTGCTGACTTGGGAGTCGTATCCTTGCAAGTGGGCTCTGCCCCCTTGTGTCCGTCCACCGTCCCACCCTCGGTCGGCAGCCCCCGATGTCCCGCGTCCCCAGCCCTCAGTGAGCGCCCCCCCCCACCCCAGGTAAACACCAGCATCGACAACTGGAAGACCACCAAGTGGAAAGATATCAACGTTGAGCAGATGGACATAGACTGTAAGAAGTTTGCCAAAGACGTGCGGTCTCTGGACAAGGAGATGAAGAGCTGGGACGCCTTCGTGGGGCTGGACAACACCGTGAAGAACATGATCACGTCCCTGCGCGCCGTGAGCGAGCTGCAGAACCCCGCCATCCGGGACCGCCACTGGCAGCAGCTCATGCAGGCTACCCAGGTACTGCCCCCTGGCGGCCGGGCGGCCTCACTGCGGGTGTGGGCACCGCCGGCCTCAGGCACTTGGGGCCTGGGCCCGCCCCACAGGGCGCTGTGCTCAGACGGTGCCCACGCTGAATGGAGGGCTCTGCTTCGGCCATCTGGGCAGCCTTGATCATTTTCTTTAAGATTTTATGTATTTATTTGAGTGAGAGAGAGTGACAGAGAGAGAGAGCTCGAGCAGGGAGAGCAGCAGGCAGAGGGAGAGGGAGAAGCAGGCTCCCCGCTGAGCAGGGAGCCCGACACAGGGCTCGATCCCAGGACCCCGAGATTATGACCCAAGCCGAAGGCAGACAGTTTACCGACAGAGCCCCCCAGGTGCCTCAATTCTTAATAATATTTAACAAAGGGCCCCATCATTTTTATTTTGCACTGGGCCTCGTAAATTATGCAGCCAGTTTCGGTTGTAGGTGGACTGCCCACAAAGGGTCAGGAATTTTGGCTTGGATGCACATCTCCCCTGGCTTCCCCCGTGCACCCCAGGAGCACAGAGCCCTAGTGCCCCAATGTTTCCAGGGGTGTCCCCTAGTTGGGAGGGTGTTACCGGCATCGACATCCCCGGGAGGCAGATAGCAACACTCCCCACCGTCAGCAAACAGGGAACCAAACTGTCTTCAAGAGCTACTGTGTAGAGAGGCCCCGCGGGGGTGCTGAGCGTACAGAGGGAGCACGAAGAGAGCCTCTGCTGTCAGGGAAGCGCGGAGAAGGCAGCACGTGCGAGCGCATTCCTGTTCCCGGTGCTGCCGGTGCCAGTGCCGAGTCTAGAGGAGGCAGCACCTCCTCTAGGAGGCGGGGAGAGGGGAGGGAGGAACAGAAAAGGCTGCAGGAGCATGTGGAGTGTGGCTGGAGGCTTGGGAGAGAGAAACACAAGACAGGCAGAAGGGTTGGGCTGTCGGGAGTGCTGAGACCACAGCTTGGCCCCGTCCAGGCACCCGGGGAGAGACCCCCCCTCCCCGCCGGTGATCGACAAACAGGCTAAAACGTCCCAGCCGAGGACTTAGTGAACCCCGGGCAGATAGGAGTTCTCCCAGATGCGATGGAGAGACACTCCCTTCTCTCGGTCAGTTAAACCAGTCTCCACGGGGGCTCAGGACCGGTGCTCGGAAATGTGTGTGCGACAGCGAGGCTGGAGGAGAGGGGGTGTGGGGGCTGGGAGGCACTGTGCCGGCACCTGCCGCTGTCCCCACAGCAACAGCGCCCGAGACTCCGCCGTGCCTGCTGTCCACGCGGCGCCGGTAGTGTCAATCCCTGAGCAGGTGCGTCGGCGTCCTGGGGCTACCTCGACAAAGAGCCACGAGCAGGGGGCTTCAGACCACAGACGTGTAAACTTTCACGGCTCTGGGGCTATAGATCTGCAGTCAAGATGTGGGCAGGGGCGCCTCCCTCTGAAGCCTCCTGGGGACAGTCCTTCCCCGTGTCCAGCTTGCAGAGGCCCCTGGCATCCCTTGGCTTGTGGCTGCGTCCCTCCGATCTCTGTCTCCACCACCACGTGGCTTCCTTCCACATTTTGAATCCCCCCTCCTCTCTCTTCTAAGGACGGCTGTCATTTAGGTCCCACACGGATAATCCAGGATGATCTCCTCTTAAGATCCTTAGCATCAGCCAAGATCCTCTTTCCAAATAAGGTCATATTCTGAGGTCTGGGCGGACAGGAACTTGGGAGAAACATTTCAAAACAGGGGCTCAGCCATTACATGGTGTTACTGGGAGGAAAGGCAAGTCTTGGAGCAGAAGCTCCCCCAAGTCACAGAGCCTGGAAATGGTGACACAGAGCTTCCTCCCCCCCACCCCCATACCCCGGATTACTCACTAACCTGCGTCTCCACGAAGGACAAAGACGTCTGTCCGGGACAAATGACCTTAGCTGGAACATGCCTATTTCTCCCCCAGGTGAAATTTGAAATGTCAGATGAGACCACTCTGGCAGATTTGCTGCAGCTGAATCTCCACAAGTACGAGGACGAGGTCCGGAACATCGTTGACAAGGCTGTGAAAGAGTCCGGGATGGAGAAGGTATTTTTGTTTTGTTTTGTTTTTGTCGACAGCAAAATGCGTTCTATATGGGATGAGGCCGGAATGGCCCAGCGCCCACGAACATCTCGCTTCTCGGGGTGTCTGCTGGTCGCTTAACACACAAGGTTTGGTGGGCTCTCCCTTAACCAACCCACGATGGGAATCTTGTAAAAAATCTCTAGGATGTACTGGATAAAGGATCCCTTGGCTCTCCCTCTGCCGCCTGCGTGCGCTAGTGCACACACGGAAAACTGCCCTGAGCTCCCTCCTCTTGTGGAGCAGCCTTGTTCACGACTTTGGAGAAGAGGCTGAAGGAGGGAAGGCGAGAGGGCTGGCCGTTGGGGTGGGTGACGAGCCACCAGCTGGGACAGTCCCAGGACGCAGGGAAACCTGGGGGTTGGGGGGAGGGGCTTCTGCAATGCAGATCTCTCTGCTCACCTGTTCGGTGAGTGTGAGTCTTCACATTGGGGCTTTCTTCCCGTTTTTTGTGGGGTTTTTTTCTTTCTTTAAGATTTTATTTATTAGTCAGAAAGAGAGTGAGAGTGAGCACGAGCGGGAGGAAGGGGCAGAGAGAGAGAGAGAAGCAGACTCCCCACTGAGCAGGGAGCCCGACTCGGGGGCTCAATCCTGGGACCCCAGGATCACGACCTGAGCTGAAGGCAGACGCTTCACTGATGGAGCCACTCAGACGTTCCATCTTCCCTTTTTTTTTAAAAAAAAAACAGCTTTATTGAGCTATATTTCGCATACCATGCTATTCACCCACTTAACGTACAATTCAGTGGCTTTTAGCGTATTCACGGATGTGGGCGACCATCACGTGGTAGAATTATTCAATGTTAGAACGTTTTCACCAACTCAGAAAGCCATTCCCTGCAGAAACCCCCCATCTTCCTGTACATCCCCGTCCCACTAACCCGCTTCCTGTCCCCGCGGACTCGCCTGCTCTGGACATCTCACGTGCATGGACTCACGCGGGGTTTGGCCTCGTCTGGCCGGCCTCTTGGACGTGGCGCGATGTCGTCAAGGTCCAGCCGTGCGGGAGCCTAAGCCGGAGCCTCATTCCTCTTTAGGGCTGAGCGGCGTTCTGATGATCTCTCCATCCTATCTGTTCGTCTGCGGACAGACGTTTGGGTCGTTTCTACCTTTTGTCAACTGTCAATGGTGTCGGTAGGAACGTTCCAGATTTCCGGAAGCACGGCTTCACTCTGGGTCCTTCTCGGCCCCTCCCGCCGGCCGCCGAGTGACGGTGTCCCCCGTGTCCCCCGGAAGGTGCTGAAAGCCCTGGACGCCACGTGGTCCACCATGGAGTTCGAGCACGAGCCGCACCCGCGCACGGGGACCATGATGCTCAAGTCGGACGAGGTGCTGGTGGAGACCCTGGAGGACAACCAGGTGCAGCTGCAGAACCTGATGACCTCCAAGTACCTGTCCCACTTCCTGAAGGAGGTGACGGGCTGGCAGCAGAAGCTGTCCACGGCGGACTCGGTCATCTCCATCTGGTTCGAGGTCCAGAGGACCTGGAGCCACCTGGAGAGCATCTTCATCGGCTCCGAGGACATCCGCGCCCAGCTGCCGGAGGACTCCAGGCGCTTTGACAACATCGACATGGAGTTCAAGGTGAGTGCAGCCCTCCGCCTCCCCCTGGGCCCCCCGCTGGAGAGCGCGGCCACTCACACCCCCGGGGCCCGTCTCCTCCCAGGCCCTGATGGAAGAGGCGGTGAAAACCCCCAACGTGATAGAGGCCACCAACAAGCCCGGGCTCTACGACAAACTGGAGAATCTGAAGAAGAGGTGGGTCCCCGCGCCTGGGCGGGTGAGGGGCGTCCGGGGGGCAGGGACAGAGCCAGCCGCCCCCGCCGCCCAGGACAGGGCAAACTCCTCCTCCCTGGGAGCTGGCGCTCCCGGCCACACGGCGTGTCCTCGACCTCAGAGGGGCGCCCACACGGCGGGTCGGGTTCCACGGTCTGAATCTTACTGGGGCTGCGAACAACAGACCGGGGGTCTCGGGGGCGGTCGTTCGGCGCGGACGGGGGGGCCACAGAAGGCCTCCACAACCCCGTGGCCTCCCTCCTCCTAGCTTGGCTGTGTGTGAAAAGGCCTTGGCAGAATATTTAGAGACAAAAAGACTGGCTTTCCCGCGGTTCTACTTTGTGTCCTCGGCTGACCTCCTGGACATCCTCTCCAACGGAAACGACCCCGTGGAGGTAGGCGGGCCCCTGGCATTCTGAAGGCGGCTCCGAGCCCGCCCCCATGTCTGGGTGGCCCCGTGGGCTTGGAGGTCCCTGGACCACCTCCACGAGGTCACCCAGGCCAGAAACTGCCGGGGGGCCTGGCCGTGACTGCCCCCTTGCCTCGTGTTCCTCATCTGGAAAATGGGTTAGATGCCGGGGGTTTGGCGAGACGCTGTTTCTGGGAGACACGGCCGCTTGCTAGGTGGCCGCTGGCTGATCGTGATAGATCTGGGGCCCCAGGAGCCGGGAGATGTTTCCTCGAGGTTCTTCTGAAAAGAGAGGGGGCTTAACTAACTAGGTGAAGGGAAAACCCTAGATTTTATTTGAACCCTAAAATTGCAGGACACACCAGAAGAGAGGCACGGGGTGGCCCAGGGAAATGGGCCCAGGGCCTGGGGACAGCCTTGTCAAGGAAAAGTGTCCTGTCACCTTCAGGAACAGACCTTGGCCTCCGAGGGCTGGATCCCCTGGCTGGTCTCTGAGTCGCCCCTCGGAGCTGCTGGGCCGGGCCCTTGGTTGGTTAAGTGCGTCTAGTTAACACCGGTCAGACACAGGGGCGCGTATTCCAAAACCAGAAAAGACCTTAAAACCGCCCAAGGAAAACCCGGCTGCGTCCGCACCCCCTCCGAGGCCCTGAGTTCCGTGACCCCGTGTCTGTGCCCCCCCACGCCCCCAGGTGAGCCGCCACCTGGCCAAGCTCTTCGACAGCCTGTGTAAGCTCAAGTTTCGCCTGGACGCCGACGGGAAGCCTCTCAAATTCGGCCTGGGCATGTTCAGCAAGGAGGACGAGTACGTGGACTTCGACAAAGAGTGTGACCTCTCGGGGCAGGTGAGTGCCGAGGGCACGTCCAGGGCGGACCGGCCGCCGGGCCACCCAGCCCAGGACTGTCCCTCGCTCCAGCAGGCGCTCCAGCAGCTTCCGTGGAGAATTTCCAGCACAGCCTGACCCGCGTAGTCTGGGTGCCTCTCGAGAAAAAGCGGAGCGAGAAGGAGGGGAGGGGAGAGGTTTATGGTGCCGGTGAGCTGTCCTCCATGAGGGGCCCCCCCACGCCTGTTCCGAATGATCTAGGGCTCTGGCGTACTGAGGAGGTCTCCACGCCGTGGGTGGCCCCGTTCCTGTGCCAGCCACCCGCGAGGCCACCGCCTCCTGCCGCCGCCAAGCGTCCCCGCGGCCCCTCCCCCGCATCTCACCGCCCAACTCGGCAACCAAATCCACTCTGACATTTTCCTAAGTGAAATGTAATTTGGAGAAAAATCAGCTGGGGAAAAAAAAGAGGAAAATCTCACGCAAAAAAAACGGCGCTTCAGAAACATGGGCCCGGAGCTCTGGGCGGGTTTGCTCTGCGTGGACGGGGCTGTGGGGGGCCCAGCGAGACCCCGTCATCACGGTGTGTTTGGACCCGCTCCCCCCCGCTTAGCTCCTTGCAGACACAACCGCGGGCACTGTGTTTACAGTTTGGAAAAACCAAACTGATCATCCTGTTTGGGTCTCCCCCCCACCCCCCCAGCCAGTAGTGGCTAGTGAGGGTTAGTGTTTTAAAATACAAAGTAGGTTTGTCCTGCGTGACCACCTTGGGCCCTGAGACCAGGCCCCCGGGGAGCAGCCAGAAGTCGCCGGGGACTCAGGAGGACAGACGCGGCGTCTCCCAACATCAGCAGCGCCTCAGGGGCTCGGACGTAGCCTGTCTTCTAGAATTTTCTCTGGATCCCCTCCCTGGTCCGCCCTACGGGGGATGCCCCCGGCTTCCCAACCACATTTGTTAAGTGGGTCATTCTCACTGCTCTACAAAACCCTTGACTTTTCCACCCCTGGAGTGACAACATGGCAAATGGCCTGATTCTCTTTTGAATGACAAAGCAAGTCTTTGGAACCCGCTGCCCGCAGGGCCTGCCCGGTCAGTGTGACTTCCGTCCCCAGGTGGAAGTGTGGCTGAACCGAGTGCTGGACCGCATGTGCGCCACCCTGCGACATGAAATCCCAGAGGCCGTGGTGACATACGAGGAAAAGCCAAGGGAGCAGTGGATCTTCGATTACCCGGCCCAGGTCCCAGGGGTCTCGGGTGGGGCCGGGGCCCACCGTCCAGGGCTGGGGTGGGGGGTGACACTCACCGTCGGCTTGCAGATCGCGCTCACGTGCACGCAGATCTGGTGGACCACTGAGGTGGGCCTGGCCTTCGCGAGGCTGGAGGAAGGCTATGAGAACGCCATCAAGGATTACAACAAAAAGCAGGTGCGCGTGGGTCGGAAGCCCTGCCCTTGCTGTGGGTCAGTCAAAAGCGGCCGAACCTTGGGGCTAACCCCCTGGCCCCCGCTCCCCGTGGTTCTGGCCAAAGGTAACCGCTTTGGAAATACACAACTTTCATTTTTTTTGGTCTGGAAATCAGCAAATCCTCAATTTGTGTGCACATCATGGGCTTATATGCCAGTACTGTAGAAACTATCTGCGTGGGCTTTAAAAACCTCATTTGTACTTAACATCCACCGTCTTCCCGCGGCGCGAGACTTCCCCCCACCACGTCCTTCTCAGGGGCTCCGTGGTACCCTAACGCAGCTCACCCACCCCCAGCTGGGGGACACTGAGAGCTTTCTCTGTGCTTCGTTTTTGTCACTAAGAGCAGGGTGGTCTTCCCTCCTCAGCCGTGAGCCCCCAGGACACCCACGTGGGCAGGGGTGCGGGGCGGGGAGCGCAATGGGCGGGGCCACATGCAGTGTCCCAGCTGAGGGGCCTTTGCTCCCCTAGATCAGCCAGCTGAACGCGCTCATCACTCTGCTCATCGGAAACCTCAGTGCGGGCGACAGGATGAAGATCATGACCATCTGTACTATCGACGTGCACGCCCGGGACGTGGTCGCCAAAATGATCATGGCCAAGGCACGGGCGCCGGGGAAGGGCCGGGACCGGGTCGGGATCTGGTGTTCAGGGGCTCCAGCCCCCGCTAGCGCCTCTTCCCCAGGGAGGCGGCTCTACTCCTGGCAGCGGCCAGCCCCCCGCCCCCAGCCCTCACTGAGACGCCCCCCTGGGGAGCCGTCAGAAGAGCCGTCCCGTGGCGGGGCCCGCTCCTCGGCAGGACTGGGCTGGGGGCAGCACTGGGGTGGACGTGTGTCCTGGGGGAGGAACAGGGGCCCTCCCCGGGCTGGGCGGGGCTCCTACGCCCCTGCTCCTCCTGCAGGTGGAGAGCTCCCAGGCCTTCACGTGGCAGTCCCAGCTGCGCCATCGCTGGGACGAAGAGAAGAAGCACTGCTTTGCCAACATTTGCGACGCGCAAATCCAGTACTCGTACGAATACCTGGGCAATACGCCGCGGCTGGTCATCACCCCGCTCACGGACAGGTGGGGGCGCCAGCCGCCTCGGGCACGGGGCCGGGGAGGCCTGTGTCCACACTCACCCCTGCCCCCGGCCAGGCACCCAGGTTCGGGGGCCATTTGCTTATCGGGTTCCTTCAACGCGAGCCGTTTGGTCTCAGGGAGCTGCTCGATCTCTCTGAGGGCCTGCAAGTGGGGGTGCCATTTTATGACTCCACTCACTGGCCCATCCCTTTTGTGTCTCCCTGGGGCCGAGTGGGTGTCCCCTGGACACGGTGAGCTGGTACGACCGTGAAAGGGAAGGGGGCGGCCGGGGGTCACCGCATGTGGTCCATTGCAGATGCTACATAACCTTGACCCAGTCCCTGCACCTGATCATGGGCGGGGCCCCCGCTGGCCCTGCCGGGACCGGCAAGACGGAGACGACCAAGGATCTGGGCAGGGCCCTGGGCACCATGGTGTATGTCTTCAACTGCTCAGAGCAAATGGACTACAAGGTGGGCTCCAGGCCCGGAGGGGGCCCCTTGGGGACCACACACTGCATCCCCTTGGTCCCACGCGTGTTCTTGATGTCTGGACACTGCAGGCCGAAGCCGGGGGAGGGGCACCAGGCTCCCAGGCTGCTGACAGTCTCTGCCCCGAAGTCTGGCCCTGGGAGGTCACCTCCTCCCAGCCTCCGTTGCAAGCTGTCCCCGGGCGGCTGGGGGCTCCCGACAGAGTGAGCGCCTCTTGTCGTGGCTCAGCATGGGGCTTTGGGGTAAAGGCCTCCGGTCCCCTCCCCACCTGCATTTGAGCCCTGAGGCCAACCCTCCCGAGCTTGAGGCTGCCCCTCTCCCAGTCAAGGCCACAGAGCACACCAGCCTCTGGATTTCAGAAAGGCATCCTAGGAGCACTTTGACACTCACCTAGAATCCCACCACCCAGCTGAGGACTGGAGAGACACAAACGTCTAGAAGGAAATCTGACACGCGTGTCCACCTCCCACCTTAGAGACAAGCTCCCTCCCTTGAGTGCAAGAAAAAATTTGCAAGGGCTGCGTTTTACATGATTGCTCTTGTCCGAGCCGTCCAGGTGGGGGGGCTAGGGAAGCCCCCCCAGGGAGGTCACAGGGCAAGGCTGGGCTCTTGCTGGCAGCCAGCCCTCCACACCTGAACCCCTCCCGAGGAGTGGGTGCCGGCCTGCTGGCCTCCCCCAGGCCCCGGAGCTCCCCGGCCTGACCCTCGGTCAGGGCTGTGTCCCAGAGGAAGGGGCGGGTGGGGGGCTCCTGGCAGGACTTGGGCGGCCCTTGAGTCTTCTCCTCTCCCTCATCTCCCCCTTCCTAGTCCTGCGGAAACATCTACAAGGGCCTGGCTCAGACCGGAGCATGGGGCTGCTTCGATGAATTTAACCGAATCTCGGTGGAGGTCTTGTCTGTGATCGCTGTGCAGGTAGGGTTCCGCCCGTGGCCTGCGGGTCACGGAGGGCTGGGGCTCATCAGCGCTCCTGTCAGCCCTCACACCCGGCCGTGCGCCGTGCCGTGCAGGGGGGTATGGCCCGGAGGCGAGGCGCCCCGGCCCTGTCCTTCAGGGGCCCGGAGTCCGGGTGGGCACACAGAAGAATCAGAAACAGCAGCCTAGATGTGACCAGCGACACATGAAGGGGTAATTCATTCTACTCGGAAGACAAAGAGGTTACAGGTGTCTGCGAAGGATGCCTTAGACAGCGGTGCTGGGAGAAGCATAAGGAGGAGGAGGGGAGAGAAGGGAGGGAGGGAGGCACAGGCACAAAGGATGGGGAGGCTGGGACGCGGTGGGAGCAGGATTCCCAGACTGGGGACACTCTGTGCCGGCACGGCCCACACGTCTGGAGGAACACTCGCACGTTGTACACGAACCCTCGGATCCCATGTGTGCCGGAGGTGAGACCCGAGGCCAAGCGCGAGGTCCAGAATCCACTTGGCTCTTCCAGAAGGGCCCGGAGGTCCGGCTGGTGCAGGGGCGGGGAGCCTTGCTCCCCCCGGTGCAGTAAATGGAGAGGCAGAGACCAGGTCCCCGCAGCCCCCAGCCCACGCGGGAGGGGCCGAGCTGAAACCAGCCTCCGCCACGCGAGACCCACAACCTGGTTACTCATCAGACTCCCCAGCTCTTGGCCGCGGTTTCAGCTCCTCCCGACCCTGTGCAGTGGTTTCGAAGACATAGGCTCGCGGGCAGGATTAGACGTGACGTGGGAGGACGGCGTCCGCCGCACCGTTAACCTCCCGCCACAGAGCTGTCCCCAAGCCCTGGGCTGGAGGCAGGGAGACAGAGAGAGAACCAAGGCCGCGGCCTCAGGGTCCCCTGGCCCCCATGGGTGCAGCAGCGGAGTGACTGCCCCACCCCCAAAGTCGGTAAATGGACCCCAGCACGTGACCATCAAGAACTGGGCCAGGATGCTAGGAGAGGCTTCGCACGGAGGGGAGGCAGTGAAGAAGCTAAGGGGCGCCCTCCCTGCAGCCGCCAGCCCTGCCCCAGGGGAGCCCGGCCCCCCGCGGACCAGCGAGGGACGAAAGGCCAAGCCCCAGGGCCGGAGCTTGGCTCAAAAGGAGAGACCTTGCATTCGAGGCGGGCATTTGGAGGGTTTTAACCACGATCGTCGGGCGCCCTCCAGTGGTGGCGTGCAGGCTTGCAGCCGCTCAGAGGGAGCGGAAGATCCCACGGCTCGTGGGCGCGGAGATTTAGGATTCACCCGGTGCCGCGGTTCTCAGACCGTGTGACACGGAGCTGGCTGCTGACGCGTGCTCCCACGCGGCTCCGCCAGCACAGGGGCGGGACACCACTCCCCACGGAAGCCGCCCCGCCGCGGGGCTAGGGGAAGGGGGGTGGGACGGAAGCCCAGCCCCCATGACGTGCTGCACACCCCGCAGAGCAGCACTCACCAAGCGGCAGAGTTACAGGAGCGGTTGCCGGGGATCCCGGGGAGGGTGGGGGGCAGGGAGGTGGGTATGACTACAGAAGGGGATGTGAGGGATCCTCAAGGGGACAGCAGCGTCCAGGTCCCAGCTGTGACCCTGCCCCGCGGTTGTGTAAGGTGCTACTGCAGGGGGATGCGGAGGAGGGGCGAGCGGGGGGCTCAGGGGCATGTCCCCCTGCCTTATTTCTTAAATCTGCGTGGGAGTCTACATTGTCTCAAAATTAAGTTTATCTAGGGGCACCTGGGTGGCTCAGTGGGTTAAAGCCTCTGCCTTCGGCGCAGGTCATGATCTCAGGGTCCTGGGATCAAGCCCCGCATCGAGCTCTCTGCTCGGTGGGGAGCCTGCTTCCCTCTCTCTCTCTGCCTGCCTCTCTGCCTACTTGTGATCTCTCTCTCTTTGTCAAATAAATAAATAAAATCTTTTTTAAAAAATTAAGTTTACCTAAAAAGGAAGTGAGACCAGGAGTGCCCTCTGCAAACGCATAGCCACAGGCTTCACCACCAGTGCAGATGCGGCCCGCGGAAGCTGGTCATCCCCACACTGACACGTCTGTGTGCCAACCGTTTAGGTAAAATGTGTCCAAGATGCAATTCGGGCCAAGAAGAAAACGTTCAATTTCCTGGGCGAGATGATAAGTCTCATCCCCACCGTGGGCCTTTTCATCACCATGAACCCGGGGTACGCGGGACGCACTGAGCTGCCCGAGAACTTAAAGGCCTTATTCAGGTGTGTGCGCAGAGGAGGGCCGAGGGGGCCCTAAGCCAGAGCGAGCCGGGAGCGAGGGAGGGAGGCCGGGGAGACGAGGTTCCTGAGTTAGGGGGTCTAGCAGGCGGGGCCTCCTTAAAACGTGGACAGCGATCTTCCCGCTCTGCCTTCCTGGGGGCGGAAGGCCGGGTTCAGAGAGGAGTCAGTAGTGCAGGTGTAGGGCCTGGTGTCAGCCCATGAAGAGGGCAGAGGGCGCAGGGGGAACAGGGGAGGGGGAGAGGGGCGGGGATGCTGGAAGCCCGCCCCAGGCCCCCGGAATCCCGGAATCCCGATGCTGTGGGCTCCCTGGCAGGAGAGGTGTGCACCCCGCTGATGAGAGGCGGGACTGTGGGAGGAAGGGGGAGAAGCCTGAGGCAGACCCCGTGGATCTCCCCCAGGCCCTGTGCCATGGTCGTCCCCGACTTTGAGCTGATATGTGAGATCATGCTGGTGGCCGAGGGCTTTCTAGAAGCCCGGCTGCTGGCCAGGAAGTTCATCACACTCTACACCTTGTGCAAAGAGCTCCTGTCCAAGCAGGTGTGTGCCCGGGGCTGCGGGGCGGCGGGGGAGGGTGCCTTCCGTGTGCCCCCGGCGGTAGGCCGGCTCCGGCCCCGGGCGTCCCTAACCCAGCCCACTCGCCCATGCGTCCCCCCCCCCCCCCAGGATCATTACGACTGGGGCTTGCGAGCCATCAAGTCTGTGCTGGTGGTGGCCGGCTCCCTGAAGAGGGGCGACCCCAGCCGGGCCGAGGACCAGGTGCTCATGAGGGCGCTGAGGGACTTCAACATCCCCAAGGTCGTGACCGACGACCTGCCCGTGTTCATGGGGCTCATCGGGGACCTTTTCCCTGCCCTGGACGTGCCTCGGAAGCGGGACCTGAATTTTGAAAAGGTAGGTGCTGCTGGGCCCGCGGGTCAGATCGGCGCCTCGGCGGCCGGGGCAGCCCCGGGCAGGTGGCCGCGTCGGGGAGCTGGCGTAGTCACACGGGCGCGGCTCCCCTGCTGGGAGAAACGCCCGGAAGCCACAGAGCGCCTTCCAGCCCCGGCCGGCACCTCTTTGGATGCTGGGGGGGCGGGGCTCAGGAGGAACCGGGGGGCTGGGGGGGCTTCGGGCAAACTCATCCCCTGCGCAGACGCGACACAGCCACGCCAGCGGGCCCCCGTTCCCCACATCTCCCACGAAGCCCCCCTCCTGGCGAGACCGCCTGGGCCCTGCGCCCCGTGCCCAGCACCCCCTCCTGTGTGCGCCCCCCCCAGATCATCAAGCAGAGCATCGTGGAGCTCAGGCTGCAGGCGGAAGACAGCTTCGTGCTGAAGGTCGTGCAGCTGGAGGAGCTGCTGCAAGTGCGCCACTCGGTGTTCGTGATCGGGAACGCAGGCAGTGGCAAATCTCAGGCATGCCCCGCTCTCGTCCTCCCTGAGGCCCTGGAGACTGCTGGAGGCGCAGCCTCTGTCACCTGCCCACACCCCCAGGGGCAGGCCCTGGTCCCAGGGATGCGGCCCTTCTCCTAGGTTCTCCTCTCTCCCTGCTCCTTCCCCCCAGACACCATCCACCTGGCCCTCTATGGCCAGCCC
>JAPYYM010000722.1:0-14362 GCA_028534135.1 Potos flavus
TTCCTTCCTTCCTTCCTTCCTTCCTTCCTTCCTTCCTTCCTTCCTTCCTTCCTTCCTTCCTCTCTTTCTCTGCTTCTTTCTTTCTGCTGTTATCATCGCTGAATAGGATAATACAGCTCATACCATTACAGTGACTCAATGAATACCAAATATTGAAAATCATAAGTTGACAAATAGCATAACAGTTTTGCTGATTTAGAAACCAGGCTTCTGGTCTCTGAATTTTCTTCATAATGGTTGTCATTTAATGTTTTACTAGTGGGCTTTTTCTTAGTGGAAAGAAATACTGGAGAGATGGGTTTATCTCATCCAGCAGAAAATGTGGATTTATATGAACTGTTAGGGGGAAAAAAGAGTATGTTTTTAATAACACATATATTTAAATTTTTTCATGCTGTTGAGTGTTCTCTTTTATATTTTATAATAATGATGTTGCAAGAGTCATTGAATAGGGGCGCCTGGGTGGCTCAGTCGGTTGAGCATCTGCCTTCAGCTCAGGTCACATCTCAGGGTCTGGGTTTGAGCCCCATGTCTGGCTTCATGCTCAACGGAGAATCTGCTTCTCCCTCTGCCTCTGCCCCTCCTCGTTGTTCATGCTCTCTCTCGAGCTCTCAACCTCTCAAATAAATAAGCAAATCTTTAAAAAAAAGAGTCATTGAATATCAGTCAATTTGGAGGAAGTTTGGGGACTTATGTGGATCTTTTTAGAACTCTCTTAAGTGAGGAACCACAAGATGCCACAGTCAACATATTAAACTCTTTCCAGCGGGAATTAGTAAAATAAAGCAATGAGAAAATTGCTACATTCAATTTTTATTCACATATTTAAATGAGGGGGGAAAAGAATAAAATCCCAGACACCGTATTCTAAGTCAACAACCCTGGATGAGAAGATCAGAATCTTGCCTGATGAATAAACGACATTTGAAATCATCCAAGAATGATTTCCTGTCCGTCTGGGTCCGTGGGGCTCAGCACGGAGACAGGATGGTTTCATGCCCCAAGGGACACTTGGCGATGTGTGGGGATAATTGGGGTTCTCATATCCGGGGAGGGGGTGCTCCTGGCACGTGATCGGTGGAGACCACAGATGCTGCCGCTCACCCTACAGTGTGCAGGATGCCCGGCCCCAGAGAAGCGTTCCGCCCCAGCTGCCCACAGTGCTGAGACTGAGAGCCTCCCGGCCTGGTGCCTTTGACCGAGTTCCCAACCGGGCCTCTCCTGCTCTTGCCAGGGACACGCGTGCGAATTTATGTCTGTAAGCATCTCCTCTGCTTTAGCTGCGCTGACTGGCCCAGCTGCAGGGGTTGGTTCTGAACACATAGCAAAGAAAGGAAGGAGATGCTCAACTGAAGATCATGATCAATTATTCGCTCCGTTTCGAGTATGGCCTGCTGAATTTGGCCCAGTTCCGCCTGGGCTGCAATCACGTCTTCGACTCGCTCCCCGACACCGGGACGACTCCCACGAAGATAACGTGGGGGTGCTCCACCGGGCGTCAAGCCGCCATCATCATGGGTCTTCATGGGTCCACTCTGCAAGCCGAGCGGGGCTTGGGTTACATAATTGCATGATTTTTCCAGCTGTGTAAGGGAAAGAGGGAGCTTCTCTTTTTTTTGGAAGGATGGACAGGCACTTTCGAGACTGGTGTCAGTGCCTAGAAGATTTTCGTTGGTGAATATTAACAGGGAGAATGTTTTAATTAGTGGAGAGGCTGCATTTGGCTTTTGTAGTTGGCCCTAAGCGGTACCCCAGCCCCCTGGCTCCGCAGAAGAGTGAGAGTAATCGTAGTATTACCGTCCTTCCTCCAAAGCTTCAGGAGATAACATCCAGGTAGCACCGCGGTGCCCTTGCATGAAAGGTCCCATAAAAGTAATTACTGTTTTCAGTTCAGCTGCGGTTGAGGAATGCCTCCCAGAATTATACGGCTTTGCCATCAAAGAACCCCAAAGGATCAATGAGTGCATCTTCCTTATTTTAAAGGAGATAGCATAGATTTCCGCAGGATGAGTATATTCCCATTGATTTAGCCCTTCCTCTTCTGCCTGATTTCAGCCGGCTTCCTCCCGATTCTATGGAAAAGCGATGTTGCCATCAACATCCTTACTCCTGCCTTCTGCCTGCTGCCTGAGGGTTTCTCCGGGGTGAGAAGCCACACATGGTGTTCCATTGCTGATGATTTCTTAAAAATTGAATATTTAGTGGCAACGTACCCTCACAAAAACTTTCACTGGCAGAGGGTGCAGGTAAGTTTCTTGGAATCTTTTTTAAAAGTGCATGCTATCAAACTCGAAGAAATTACTAGGGTTTCGATAGCTATGCGACCGGATGATCCTTAAAATTGACTTTTCTGGTCACTGAGGAGACTAAGCATGTAGTTATGAGCTTATTGATCCTGTGTGTCCTCTGGGAATGCCCCGGGGACACCCTACGTCTAGTTTTTCTTATCTTCATCAGTTGTATCTTTATCCCTCTTCTAATCTATTTGTAGAAAATATTGCAAATATTTTCTCCTTCTCTGCACATGCCAATTTTGCTTTGTCGATGCAGTCTCCTGCCTTTGTCCTCACGTGGCTTCCCCTCTATGTTTGTGTCTCCTCTTCTGTCCCTTATAAGGACACCCCTAATTGGACTTAGGGCCACCTGCCTCCACAATGGTGTCATCTCCAGATCCTTCACTTCATCACATCTGGAAAGACCCTATTTCCATATAAGGCACCATCCGCAGTTTCTTCCACGTAACTACCTGATAACCTCTCTCTCACTAAGGTGTCCATGACTGATATGTTTTGCTATTTCTGGGTCATTGGGAGTTAACCGCTAAAGGCGAAAACATGAAAATCTGGAATTTTAAAGGCTTTTTTCCCAGCTTTGTTACGATGGAATTGCCACAGAACACTGTAAATTTAAGATGCACAATGTCATGATTTGCTGGCGGGCTGTGTTACAAAGGGATTACCAAACAGGTTAGCTAACGCGTCAGTCACCTCACATAGTTGCATTTTCCCCCCCATCATTTTGGAAGGTCCACACCACCATCCAAGGGCCCTGCTTTTGGGGTCTCGTTTCGGTTTGGTTTGGTTTTTGACGCTCGCTCCCTCTCTGAAGGAACGCAGTCCACACACATCTGCACCTGCATTTTCATCCATTTGGGGATGTAATTCTTTGGTTGGCTAATGTGTTTCCTGCTTTGTCTAGCAATAACGTGAGCTTATCGAATAGCTTTTTGAGCAGTGCTCCTTGATTAGGTCCATAACTTCGAACATCTCTTCAAAGACAGCCAGAAAATAAAACCAATTTGGAAAACCACCTCGATCTATGACACCAGCCTCACGCATTCGTACGTCTCCAGAAGCCCAGATATGCATCACCCGTTGGCCCACCTTTAAAAAACGCCTCTGTTAAAATCTGGGAGCGGGAGGAGGAAGTGGAGAAGGGGGTTGTGCAGAATGGGGTAGAGGTACAGAAGCTTGGTGGGTAGACACGTTCTTCTTGACAGCCCTTAAAATCTGGATTCGATATGTATAATTCTTTGAGACACTATGAGCTCTGTTATAACTTTTAATTTCCATCTATTTTATAAACAGCTTTTATTTCTTGCTGGTTAGAAAGGCGTTTGCACAGGTGACTAGGACCATCCGTGGTGACCTTACCAATCTTGGGTTGGAGAGATATGTTCTTAGGAAATGAAGAGATACGTTCTTAGGTGGATATGGCTACAATTGGTAAATTAAAAAAACAAACAAACACCGTTTTTGCTTCTTTCATCCAACCCTTGGGAAATGCTCGATGTCTTCAGTGAGCGTGTGCTAGAAATGCATTTTGGGAATTACTAGAAATTTACAGGAATGCCATGTAATGTGCGAGGCAGTGGGGCTGGAGAGAGGAAACCTTAGAGTATGGCTTTTCGGGAGGTTGCCATGGAAACAAGTTGAAAGCACAAGTATTGACTGGGGGTCCGTGGGGCAGAGATGATGGGAGTGTAGGTTTCAGCAAATGCCCCGGAAGAGTCGGCCTCTAGGAATGTCCCGCCTGAGAGTCTTCCTGGACATCTAAGATGACAAGGGAGCCCTGGGAATGGGACACACACACACACTTGATTATAAGGAAGAGACCTCCTGAATGCCGCGTCTGCAATTTATGACCCTCTGTGAAAGTGTTCTAAGCTCTGTGACCCCAGCTCCCTCTCCCATAAAACAAAACAAGTGTCATAAAGCCTTCGAGGCAAGCAGGGTGAGGTATTTTGAGGATCCAGTGGGGACATTGGAGATGCCTTGGGGATGAAAAAGCCCTATAAACTCTAGAGTGGTGTCATTAATCCTTATTATATAGCATTTGTCCCGTGGGGACGTTCCTCAGCCTACCAAGCATCACCAACTTGGAGCCATTTGAGGGTCTTCTGCGGGGAGAACACAGGACTCTACCACTCTTTGGACTCTCATAAAAGGATCGTAACTATAGCTGCGAACACGCCTTCTCGCACTCAAAGAGTTGGGCCAACATCGTCATAGGTCCATAAGGTTCGTCACTGTGCTTTCTTAAGGTAGACATTGCTTATCTACCTTGGGCCGAAAAACGTTCTCTGTCGCAGCCTACGTTGCATACTGGGTGCCTGAGACAGACACCTACGGAACGCCTGCCCATTCGTCGATGACCTCTTTATTTCAGTGACTCTGCCATGAGGGTTTTTGTTGTCAGATCCACATCACGTGTTGGAAATCTGCCATGACGTCTACCCAGAAATGACTGGGTCGTGTTCTTTGTCAGGTTCTCTCTGGACGAGCACGATGGGTGTGCGATGAGCTATGAGGAATTGAGAGGATGAGCACTTGACAGGTGCTTTAGTAGTTTGGATCGACTGCCTGGCTGTGAGAGAACGGTCAGCTCGACAGCTCTCGTTTTTTCTTTCTCTTCCCCAGGGGAGCAGAACACGCAGTCATGAAGCCACCGTTCTGTAACTGGTAAGTAGGCGACTTCGTAAACCTTCCTTTTTCTTTGTGTCCCAGAGGGAAGGGTTCTCCGTCCCCCGTTCCTCACCCCGGCTGCTGTTGGCTCTGCTTCATCAGCTCGGCAGTTGCTATGGATAATGAGGGGTGTGCCGGAGGCTGTGGGTTGGTGGCGTCCCACAGGGTAGCTTTTCTGAGGAAGCGACGCTTACCTTAGGAGGGACGGCATGGATGCAAATTCATCGGGTCGCCCAGGGTCCCAAGCTATGGACGGTTGTAGGGATTTTAAGGATGCCCATGGATGAGCCAAGACTGGGGGGGTGGGTAGTGAGAGGAAAGCATGGCGGAACAGCATAGGGCATCACTCGGTGAGGCTTGCCAATCATGGCGCAATGGGAAGCCGTTGGACTTGGCGAGGGAGCATCACAACGAGATGTGTACATTGGTAGGGTGGCTCAGGTCGGCTGCCTTTTGGAGGAGGCCCAAGTGGCAAAAATGGGCCAGGCCAGGCCATTTGGGAGAGTTTTGAGACATCCAAGCGAGACGCTCTGTGACTTCCTTGGCCTGCCTTGACGGGCCTGTAGATGGATGCATGCAAATGGACTGAAGATGCATTGTTGGAGGTAGAGCGAGCAGGGCTTGGAATGCAATGGATCGGCTGGGATTTGGGGGCGTGGAACCAGTTTTCCGCGTGAGCCAATGGTCCTCAACGGGCAGCGATTTTGTTCAAAGGCCGTCGTGCTTTTTGGAGCATATGATAGCATCTAACAGTTACGAATGCGTGAGTCTACAGCCGAACACTTGGTACCATATATATGTATGCTAATTTTCCTTTCTCAGATGTTGAAAGAATTCTCAGTGTTATTTCAAATACATATTTTAATGTATTAAAAAGTAAAACTGAGCATCCAAAAAAAAAAAAAAAAAAGCCAGACTCGCCAGCGATGTGCCCCTGATTTTCCATTTTGTTTACATTTTTATTCAAATAAATCAAATTATTAGGCCTTCCGCTCGAGTTTAAACGCTATTTAAGGGTCTCGTATCCCGAAACAGTTGGGAAAGTTATAAGACTTTCAATGTCACCAGGCATAGAAAATTAATGTGTATGGTATACTATGTTAACATAGAATAGGACTTTCCAACAACATTCTGGGGGCGCCTGGGGGACTCCGTCAGTTTAGCATCTCAGGGGTCCTGGGATCGAGCCCCGTGTCAGGCTTCCTGCTCAGCGGGGAGCCTGCTTCTCCCTCCACTGTGCTTGTCACGGCCCCAAATGCTTTCAGGACGTGTCGGCTGTTGGTGTGCCTGTGCTGCTGGCTGGGGGGCCCGAGCGCCGGCTTCGCCACGAGGAACTCCAGGCCCAACGTGGTGCTGCTGATGGCCGACGACCTCGGGGTGGGCGACCTCTGCTGCTACGGCAACAGGACAGTGAGGTAGAGGAGCGCCCCTGCCCCGCTGTGGAGGGAGGGGGTGCCTCGGGCCGCGGGAGCCGCTGGGCCTGGCAGGGGGGCGGCTGGCGCCAGGAACGGCAGAGCTCGGCCTTTGCGTCCCGGTCTCCCCAGTCTGGTGGTTGGTGCTGGGCGTTTGCGGTGACATGCCCCTGACACGCAGCACCTTCGTAAGCCACGGAAAGGGCACCGAGCAGAGGCGCGGAGCCCGTGCACTGGGTGGTACCACCGTGCCCTCCGTCCTGCACTAGGACCCACCCCCGACTTCGTTTTTAACTCCATCTGCCCTTCAGCGACCCCAAAACAGGTCCCAAAGCAGTCCCATTCCGAGGTCCTGAGGGATAGAACTTTACGAATTTTGGGGGACCGCCGTTCAACCCGTAACACACACCGTGTGCCCTTTTGTGTCTGCTTTCTTTCGCCGAGCATCGTGTTTTCAGCGATGTGGTCGCGAGTGTCATTCCTTCCTTTCTGTCTGAAATCGAATAATATCCCATGGCAGAGACGAATGACATTAGAGTTTTTCAGGGTCTTCCCTGAATTATTTCAGATGCCGTCGGTGACCGGGATCCTTCTGTTGTATAGGCTTGCTCATGGAATAGTCCTATATTTTGAGCATATTTTTGGACTTGGAAAGGAGCGAGTCTTCTTAAAGGCATTGAAGGTCTACATGAGCACCTTTGTTTCCCTGTTTAATTTCCGCAAGGGAGTAATGGGTAAAGGAGGAGACTTTGTTCGAGAATATGGGACTGTCACTCAATCAGACACTGACTCTACCCGCACAAAATATCGGGCTGCATAGACAGGTTCTCCCCCACACACATACTGAGAGTGTTGGGGCGTATACGACTCTCTCCCCCATCACACCGTTGTGGGCTCGTGAGACTAGGACGTCATTCTCGTGTTATTAAGATCGGGGATACTTTAGCTTACGGGATTTGCTAAGAGCACCTGTGTGAGCCTATATTCCACAGATCCCCAAATTTGGGAGACCTTAAAATATCAGACGAGCAACATAGGCAGTAAATTAAACTCCAAAATGTCACCATTTGGTTATTAAAAAAAGAGATACATTTTACTACCAGAAATACAGTAAAATTTTAGGTAATCCAAGTCACCTGTTCACTTCAGGAATATAATATGAGCAAATGGACTAACGTTGATGTTGGGTTGATGTTGGGATGATGGGTTGATGTTTAAAGGGCATATATTTTAGGTCTACTGGAAAGACAGTCAGCTGAACTAGAATTAGAGATCGTGCGCTGAATCCTCCTTCTGTCTGCAGCACCCCGAATATTGACCGCCTGGCAAGCGAGGGCGTAAGGCTCACCCAGCACCTGGCCGCTGCCTCCGTATGCACCCCGAGTCGGGCTGCCTTCCTGACGGGCCGGTACCCCATCCGATCAGGTGGGGCAGGGCAAGGCAAGGACAGTGTTGTCTTTATGCCATGCTTTCTTCTTCTTTATTTTTTGCTACTCTTCGTAAGGATTCTCAAAGGGTCACTCACGGTATTTAGTATCTACATGCAAATGGGGGTCGTGTTCCTATACCTGCACAGCGAATACAGTTGGGTCTCGCGCCAGGGGCCACCAAGCCTGCTTGCCCGTGTGCGTGCCATGAGGGGTTCGCGTTTCTGGCGAGCAATTTCCCAGCTGCTTGTAGGATTTGCAAGGACCTGTAGTCAGAACCTTCAAAATGTTCCTCTTGTCTTTAAGCTAGCAGAAAGCATGTCATGGTTCCATGAAAAGGGGGTCTGTCCAGTGTCCGGGGATGCGATTGGAACCAGAAGGAGGTCTTGGGAAGAACAAGGAAAAGAAGGAGCCTCATACATATTCTCTCTCACACACACATGCACAACATGATGTTGTAGAGTCATCATTACGAATATCGGTTTTTATACTCAGCTACTACGTATTGAACCTTTTGTGATGTACAAGTTACCAATATTCCAATCCCTAAGTTTCTAAGTTTCTACCCAAATATAGAGATGCCTACATAGGACCTCAGCTTCAGAGGAGGGTCTGGACGCGACCTGCGTTTCCCCCCATGTAGAAAAATGAGATCAAAGTTCTGCTTCATCAAATTTTTATCCACACACTAACATCTATACATATATTTATAATTAATTTAAAGATGTAACCACTTTTCTTGAAAATGATAAGTAGGCTTTTGTCTTTTATGATTTGGCAAAAGGCATCCTTTTTAATGTACCTATTTCTGTTGAGAATGGAAAAATGAGAAGCAGCTGGATCGCAATGCTATTTTAACATATTTTGATTTTTTTAATTGATTGCGCGTGGTTCTGCGATGCCTTTCATTTATAGGTTTATTCTTGCTGGTTGTAATGTCAGTAGGACAGAAGTACCTCAAGGCGCAAGTTTTCCAGTTGTTGAGATGCAAAGAATAGTTCAGTGAGTACAGGAAGCCCATAGGAGCCCCTCCAGCATCCCAAGAAAGTCCTCCTGGATGATGTTGCTTGAAATATGATGAGTCAGGAGGGAGAGTGTGCTCAGCAGAGGAAGGGACATACGCAGACAATGCAGTCAGGCGTGAGTACGTGAAGCCAATGAGGTAGCCACAGCATTAAGCAGTTGTCTCAAATTAGCAAACACTGTGTAAGCTCTACCCCGGATTTAGATTTCAATAGAAGGTGATGGACAGACAGTAATGAGGTTTGACCAGGGAACGGACATGGGTTGGAAGTGTTCTTCAGAAGGTGCCTGGGATGGTGGACGGCGTTTGGCTGGTGGACATCCAAGCACAGCCCAGCTGAATCTCTGCTCGAAAGCTATGACGTGGGAGATAATTATCCGAGCAGTTTACTGGGGTACAATTATCAAGACTTGACATGGGATTGGACAGAAGAGGTAACGATGAGTGAGAGGGGGGATCCCAAAGGAATTCACGCATTGGGTGGCTGGGGGAATTATGACGTCCTTTGTTGAAGCAGGTTTGAAGTACGATGAGCACGAACTCTGTGTTGGTCATGTTGAGATTTGGGCTCCTAAGTATAGAGACGTCTAGTTAGGACCTCAACTTCAGAGGAGGGTCTGGAGGAGACGCGGGTTTCTCCCCAGGTAGAGAGATGGCATCAAAGCTCAGAACCGAGGTCCAAGAACATCATCCAGAGTCACATGCACAGTTACATTTGAATTTCGAGTCATCCATGACTAGATTTTTAGGACAAGTAAGTCCCGTGCAACGTGTGGGGCATGCTTGTACTGAGAAACCATTTCATTGTTCATACAAAATTCCAGCGTGGCCAGGCATCGTGTGTGAGCTGGTGATCCTGGTCCGCACAGCACATCTGCATTTGACAGATGTGAGGACAAGCTAAGTAAAGACAAAAAAGCAAGGGAACATTCGGGAAAGAACAGAATGGTGGAGGCACAGTAGGGGACACCTCAAGGACAGGAGGATGAATCCTGGAGTTTGTCGTGAGGGTCGTGAAAGAGGGACTGTGGGACTCATGTGGTGCCTCCTTCTCCGACTTCAGGAATGGCATCTCCCTTCAACCTGAACCGAGGGCTCACCTGGCTTGGAGGCTCGGGCGGTCTGCCCACCAATGAAACGACCTTCGCCAGGTTGCTGCAGCATCGCGGCTACCGCACGGGGCTCATAGGTATGGCCCGCGGGACTCTGAACTCAGAAGCATGCCGGTGCCCTTCCCCTTTTATGGGGATTGAACCTTCTCGGGACGTCAGCTGGACCCACGCCAGCTGCCCTCTTGTTGAGAGGAGACGCGTGGGGTAGGGATTCAATGCACGGTTACAGAGGACCTTTGGTATCTCGAGCGAGGTACGGGAAGAATCATGGGAACCGAAACCGGCTCATCCATTGCTATCACCGAAAGGAATATTCTGTAGGGGGGCGGGACGGGGGGACGAATATACTACTTTCATGACATCATTACCAGCAGAGAAGTGAGTGCGTTTTTATTTATTTTTATTATTTTAAAGTTTTATTTATTTTAGAGAGAGTGGGAGCAGCGAGCAAAGGAGTTTCTACTGCCCTGTTTGAGTCCGAAAGATGTAGGGTGTAGGGACAGCGGTGTTGGTGACAAATATGGGAACCTTCTTAGCATCCTCGGGGAGGTGATTGGGTACCAAGAAGATACCCCCATGGCTAGGGAGTGCAAGTCGTACTTAACTTTTGCTAAGCGAAGGCACGTTCTAGAAACAGGTGGACGAGTCGGCTGCCATTTTGTTTCTCCCGCAGGCAAGTGGCACCTGGGTTTGAGCTGTGCCTCTCGGGACGATCACTGTTACCACCCTCTCAACCATGGGTTCGACTACTTCTACGGGTTGCCCTTTGGGCTCCTCGGCGACTGTCAGACATCCCAGAGAGCGGAGCTGCACCGCTGGCTACGGATCAAACTCTGGATCTCCACGGCGGTGCTCAGCCTCGTCCCCCTCCTGCTGCTCATCCCCAAGTACGCCCGCTGGTTCTCCGTGCCGTGGAAGGTCATCGTCACCTTCGCTCTTCTTGCCTTCCTCTTTTTCGTTTCCTGGTACTCCAGTTACGGGTTTACCCGGCGTTGGAACTGCGTTCTCATGAGAAACCATGAAATCATCCAGCAGCCGATGAGGGAGGACAGAGTGGCCTCCCTCATGCTCAAGGAGGCGCTTGCCTTTATCGACAGGTATGGAGTCCTTTCCGGCCTGGTACCATGCATGGGAATTTTGTTTGTGTTTCAGGGAGGTCGTGTTCATCTTGGGGATACGGACCTTCCTGTGTGTGTGTGTGCGCGATATTTGCCATATACTAGAATCTCTCTTTAGAGTAAAATCGAGTATTAAATTTCCTGCAAGTTGTAAACACTGAAATGGTAAAGACATATATTTTGCTCACTCTTTTTTATAAAAACCGGAATCCCTATACTTTGGTCCTAATTGCTTCAATATGTTGGGATAAATGGATTCAATCTTGGGGATTGATGTTGATTTGGTTTGCCTTAGAAGCGGCCCCCAAATCCTTCTAAGGCAAACCAAATCAGCGTCAACCCCAAAGATTGAATCCATTGAATCCAGTGATGAGGGAGTGATTCTATGCATAGATATCTAATTGGAAGTTTTATGTGTTCAGTACAAGCCACGTGGGCATGAAGGCAATGGTCTCTCGCCTTTGCACGCCAGCTCCCTTCTAGGTTACCAGCCAGAAGTAGACTGAGTTGTGGGTGTGGATGCTCATTGAGCTGGTGTGTATGGGGTACAGGGGAGTGGATGGAAGAGGAAAAGGTATAACTCAGTGGGACTAATGTGTCCGACAATGGGATCCCATCCACTCATATGGTTTGATTCTTTGCTCTAACACAGCGGTCAGAATGCAGTCACTCAGCTCTGTTTGTCACTCCTGTGGCCGTCTGTGACAGAACACACCCAATCTCTATGCCCCTCCCCCTTTATAATGCCCAGTTGTGAAAGTGTGTGAAGGAGGAATCTTAAATGGCCCCATGGAACACGGAAATGCAGACCACAACAAACAAGATGTATTAGCACCTTAGCTCCTTCTATCTTGCTACCTGTGACGCTGTGCAAGCAGCCTCATGGCCCAAAGTTAATGCCAAAGCTCCAGCCATCACATTTATGTTCCAGACAGCATAGAGGAGGAGGAGGAGAAAGGAATGAAGAAGTCTTTCTTCAGAAGACAGACTGCACTCACTATTTTGTTGCTAATGCAAATGTCCCAATATTCTTTATTCCTACTCACGGCCTTTTGTCCCAATATTCTTTATTCCTACTCACGGCCTTTTGTCCCAACATTTTTTATTCCTACTCGTGGCGTTTTGTCCCAATATCCTTTATTCCTACTCACGGCTTTTCTGCTCACGTCCTGCTGTGCTGTTACTCTCATGAATGGTATTGGTCACGTACTGACATAGACAACCTCTATTAACTGTCGCGAGATCTTTCCCCTGATGCAGAATCCTATTCGAGTGGAGAAAACGCCTTTGTTGATGACGATAACTCAGTTCACGTTCCACCCCTTAGGTATAAACGCAGCCCCTTCCTCCTCTTCGTGTCCTTCCTGCATGTCCACACTCCGCTGATCACCAAAGAGAAGTTTGTGGGGCACAGTAAATATGGACTCTATGGGGATAATGTCGAAGAAATGGATTGGATGGTGGGTAAGTGTCGAGAAAAACAACCTTACGTATCTGATGCCTGGGCTAGAGAAAGCGAGTACATACTGATTGCCTCAAAGAGCAGACAGCCCCTTGTGGATCTTGGGCACTCAGTAAATATTTGTTCCCAGAAACTGAATCAAAGTCTGGCTGTCGGTGCAGCAAAATCGGTGACCATTCCCCCCCAGAAAACAGTTGCAATGATAAATATGGGATTTTCCCGTCTTTAAAATAAGGACTGTTCAACATTTTAAAGGAGACCGCCCTTCCCCATCGTTCTGATGGATAGAAAAGGAAATGTGTTTTTCTCATTAGCTCATTTTTACGGGAAAGACTTAGAAATGTGGGAGGGAATTTACCTAAACCGGAGCCATTTGTTTCAAAGTCGTAAGGGTCAGTGTGGAAACAAACACAAAAGGTCATAAATGAGGATAAGGGGCTGCTGCAGAGACAGGTGCTGGGGGATGGGGGAGGGAGCACCACATGCATATCAATAAAGTAACGAATCCTGCTTTCCAAATAGCCTTTTCCATCAATTGCACAGGATGGAGTATTTCTTCATCTCAAAAAGTGTAAGGACGATTTTTTTTTTTTTTTGCTACTAGTGGAAGCTTTGAAAAATGTTCTGTGCAGAACCGCCTGGACTGATACTCGCAAAATTTAAAATTTTTTAAGTTTCTTAGATATACAAATGTCACTTTTACATATCCTAGGTGTATATATAAACATGCATCTCATATCTATTAATATTAAATCAATTAAGTATATGATTAACTTAAATTATTATTTAAAATCTATCCATGCACATTAAATATTAATGTTCGTATATGTATACATATACTGTTTATATGTGTATATATGCATGCTACAATATATATTTTTCTTTCTAATTCCCTGGGAGATACAAACATTGAATCCTGCTACAGTAAAAACAGCTCTAACATTGTAATTTTCGTGTAGTTGTGAGGTTATGATTTCTTTCCTTGATGTTTGTTATGGTGCAGGATAACCTGCTTTGGAAACAAGGCATTTTGCTGCATTTGTCTCTTGAGTCACACAGCTGTTTGATGCAAATAGAGTTTCTGTCCCTTTTTACATGCACAGTTTGCCACGAACAGCTAATTATGTTTATTTTATAGTCTGTGTAAATACACAATGCAGATGTTCTGTAAATACTATTAACTGCAGTTAGTAATACTTTTAATTGCATTCCCGGGCTAATACCGTTTACATGGGAGTAAAGAAAAGTAGGTATTTCTCTGCATGACATCCTCCCAAGAAGATTTTTTCCCTTTCGTGTCTTATGAGAATTATATCAAAACCAGACGCAGATCAAAAATCAGAGAGGCGTCTCTTTGGTGTGTGTTGCTTTTTTCTACTTGGCGATATGATGATTCAACTTCAGATCATTTGCTAAGTTAATATCTTTCTCGAGAAGCTGTAACAATGGTGTCCTCAGAATGACATGCAAAGCAAATCTCCTGAAGGCTCCAAGCGCCCAGGAATATTTTAAACACTCTATTGGAGGGAACTTGTACTTTAAAAACATATTTTAGCAGCTCTTTATTCTTGATGCCTTGTATTTTTGTCTTGTAAAAGATTTTATGATTATTCTGTTGCCATATGCACATACACATAACCTTTATGCTAAATACGACAGCCAGCTCTAATGGATGAGAACTGATAATTTACGTGTAATTATTCTCTTACCTAGAAGCCCTTATAATCCGTATCTTACGAAATCTGGGCTTTACAATATATCAATTGCTAGCTGCAACATTTCTGAAAAATGGCCAACGGGGCTTCCGAAACAAATCACTTTTAAACAAGGAAACGGAAAGATT
>JAPYYM010000723.1:0-14361 GCA_028534135.1 Potos flavus
TTTATTTATTTATTTATTTAACAGCACGAGCAGGGGCAGAGGGAGAGGGAGAAGCAGGCTCCCCACTGAGCAGGGAGCCCGACACGGGGCTCGATCCCAGGACCCCGGGATCATGACCTGAGCCGAAGGCAGACACTTCACCGCCTGGGCCCCCCAGGCATTCCCACGAGCTAGAACTTTAGCAGCGAGTGAGTGCAGAAGTGACCGGACAGGACAGGATCCCGAGTGTGTTGGGCAGCAAAGGGCGGGAGGGTTGGAGACACACGGAGAACCCCCCAGATAGAGTCGTGCGTGAGGGAGCTTCCCCTGGTCTGTCTCCTCTCCCGCTGATATGTCTGGAGTGTCCCCGGTGACTGACGCCCGTCCTCCCTGATCGAGGGGTGGGGACACATTTGCAGGTTTGCGTCCAGCTTTTAGGCAGATGGGAGGCCAGGGCACTGGGCAGGCATCCAGACTTGCCTTCAGCTGCAGGGAGGCCTCGTGCCAAAGTGGCCTGTTTTGGGGGCGTGCCTGTTCCCCTCCCGCGGTAGCATTCACCGAAGGGTCGTGCGCTGCCCCGCAGCCGGCACAGTCGGCTGCCGTCCTGGTGGCTTTGCGGCGGGCGGTTCCCTGACCGCCCGCAGCTGGTCACCGCTGTGCCGGGGCTGCGCAGACTCCGCCGCCGGAACTGTGTCGTGGTTTGGGGGCGCTCCCGCGAATTCTTCCTGCGGCTGCCTTTCCCTTCCCGCACTTCACATTTCCATGGGAGATTTAGAATCAGTGTGTCCGTTTTACAAAGAATAATCACTGGGATTTGACTGGCAATTTATTGAAGATGTAGATTCAACATAAGTTCCTAATCGATTATTGTTGTAGAGCAATAAGGTTTCATTAGCCTCGTTTCTACGAACATTGCTGTACTCACTTGCTTATTCTGATCTGTTCGTTCTGTCAGAGTTTCAGACCGTGTGCGTCCCAGGTGCATCGGTCACAGATGCCGCTATTCCTTTTCTTCTGGTTGTTTATAACTTTGGAAGCTTTATTGTACCGTGGGACCTCTGGGGGCTGGTGAAATGGCCGTGGTGACATTGGTCATTCACATTGTATTCCTGAATTCAGGTAGGGCTGGGGAACGTCCGGTATTTCTTTATTAAACACGATGTTCACTGCAGGACATGTATGTACCCTTCATCAGGTGAAGAAAACTTCCTAACTCTGATGTCTTTAAATTTTGTATCATAAATTGAATTTTGTCTCGTACTTCTTATCAAGAGGAATATATAACTTTTCTTCATTCTTTAATACAGTGTTAAATTGCTTGATTTTTGAATGATAAACCAAATTTGCATTCTTGAAACAAATATTTTTTTCGATATCCTTTGAAATACTGCATAATAACTGGTAATATTTCGTTTAGTACTTTTGCATGCTGGAGTTTACAACACATTTGTTGGTTTTTAACAGATTGCCTAATTTCATTTTTTAAGCCCTGTTCTTTGGAATGAGTGTTAATCTGACCTCCAGACAAACTCTCAGGAGCATTTATTCTCTAAAAATTGGAAATATTTCTGTAGAAGCCATCTGGTTCTGCGGATTCTTTTATGTGAAGAATCGTAATTCCGGATTTAATTTTCTTTTTTTTTCGGATTTAATTTTCTTATTGGACACAGGGTTGTTGAGGTTTCTTATTTCTTCCTATGGCAGTTACTATAAGTTGTGTCTTTCAAGGAATTTTTCCAGTTCAGTTAATTTACGAATTCGTGACGTGACGTTGTTCCCACCGTTCTTGGAATCCGGGGCACCCGCAGAGTCGACCTGCTGCCGTCCTCACTGAGAGCCGCCTTGGTCCACTTCCCTGATTAACCCTAATAGGGGCTTATGAACTTTATTAGTCTCTAAGGAAAACAATTTTCTTGGCTTTGTTGAATTTTCTTGATGCTCTTTTTTCTGTAATTAATTTCCGCCTTTACCTTATTACTTTTCATTTGGTTTCCATCTGCTCTTGACCTTCCTGCAGCGTCGGGAGAAACCGTTGACGGCTAGCCTCCCGGCTCGCAAGCTCCCAGTGACTGTGTGGACGCTTGTCACACTCGGGCTCACAGCGTCCCAGGAGTTTGGATGCTTATACTTTTCATGACCATCAGCAAAAATACTGTTTAATTTCCCTCAAACTATTTTTTGGATGAGGAGCTTTTAGATGTGTACTGCCTGGTCCTGCGTAACTTCATTCACTAATTATCTCTTTTAAGACGGAGTTCAAGTTCCACTGCACCGTAGGTGGAGCGCGAGCTCGGAATGCCTTGGTCCTGGAGCCTGCTGGGGCGTGAGCGGACAGCTCTGGCAAATGTCCTGTGGGCACTTAGAACACGGAGGTGTTTTATTCTTGGGTTCAGGGCTCTGTGTGTATCAATAGCTCAAGCTCATCAATCCCCTTGTTCACATCTTTCAAATCCTTCTGGTATTTTTTGTTTAATCTGTCAAGTTAATCTATAAATTTATCTACATTTATTTTTCTCTTTTAGATTTGTTAGTTTGCGGAAGTCGTATAGGGAGATGTGCACGTTCTGATTGTTCACCTTCACCCCATTACATCACGAGATTCCCTTCTTGTCTCGCCAGTGAGGTGGCTTTACTATCCCCCTTTGACGGTAGTGGGGATCTGCTCTCCGGTTCGTATTTGCACAGCGTGTCTCCTTCCGTCTTTCTCCTCTAGCCTTCTCCACTCTTGTCTTTACGCTGTTCTCCCCACACACGTGCTGGTTTTGGCCTTCGTCCGGTCTGACCCTTGCTATGAAACACGGTCCCTGGTGCGCTGGGACTCGAATCTGCCATCTCAGATTCATGCTGTTTGCACTTCCTAGTTGATATTGTTTCTCCTCCTTTTTCCTGTTAATCCACATCAGTTTTTCTTGTCACGTCTTTTCCTCTCTCGACGTGTCGCTGGCACGCCCCACCGCTGCTCCGCTGGCGGCTTCCATGAGAGTCGCCATTGTCATCTTTCCGTTATCGGGATTCTTATTACTTCATGGCTGTGCTGAGGCCTTACATGGTTTAGCTCCTTTGGTTCCCTCCTGCTTTGCATTAGTTTAGTCATAAATTTAAATTCTGCACAATGTTTAAGCTCAACAAGACATTACTCTTCCTCCTTCACGTAGTTGATATTAATTTATGTTTATTTGCCTTCACACTTTCCTTTCGTAGGTCTTCATTCACTCATTTCTTTCCTCATACTTGTCCAGGATCATTTTCCTTCTCCCTGGAGACTGGCTTTCCCGTGTATCTGTTGGCAACAAATTCTCTCACTTTTGGTTCGCCTAGAAATATCTTCATTTTGCTATTTCTTTTAAGGATGTTTCCCCACACCACAGACTTACAGATTGGCCGTTATTTTCCTTCAGCTTTTTGAAGATGTCTCCTGCCGTGTGCATGTGTATGGGGGATGGTTACACGTCTCTGGCTTCTTAGCATCGTCCCTCTGGGTGCTGCAAGCTCGCCACGTTCCCAGGCCCGTCTGTGGGGGCCTGGGTCTGCCCTGGGACAGTGCAGGGCTCAGTGACAGTCCTGGGGGGCTAGAGATGTGGGCTGGTGGCAGGTCACTGTTCTAGTTGACCTGTGGCTTCCTAGAAATGTGAGGGCAGCAGAGCAGCCCTGACCCGGCCCCACGGTGTCCCCAGCCTGTCCTCACCACGTCCTCAGACTGTCCGCGCGGCCTCCCTGGCCCGTCCCCTCCACGTCCTCACCCTGTCCCTCCAGCGTCCCTGGCCTGTCCCCGTCGTGTCCCAGCCCCTCCCCGCCACGTCCTCCAACTGTCCCCGCAGCATCTCTCGCCCATCCCCACCGTGTCCCCAGCCCCTCCCTGCCCTCTCCTCAGACTGTCCCCGCGGCGTCCGTGGCCCATCCCTGCCATGTCCCAGCCCCTCCCCACCGTGACCTCAGACTGTCCCCATGGCGTCCGTGGCCCATCCCCGCTGTGTCCTCAGTCCCGCCCCATCCTCAGACTGTCCCCGCAGCATCCGTGGCCCGTCCCTGCCATGTCCCCCTCCCCGCCGCGTCCTCAGACTGTCCCTGTGGCGTCCGCGGCCCGTCCCCACCATGTCCCCAACCCTTCCCCGCCGTGTCTCAGACTGTCCCCGCGGCGTCCCTGGCCTGTGCAGTATTGCGTTCTCAGGTAACCTTATCCAGCTGGTGTCATTCCTTCCGTGGTGTTTGGCATGTTTGCACAGGTGTGTGAACACACCTGCACAGCTGCCACTGTTGTCCATTGGCGTGGTTGGCCCCCCCTCCTCATCTACACCACGTAGCCCCCGTTTCCCTTTTGCACGAAGTCGCTTCCAGACCCTCTTCCATGAGCACTGGCTCGCGTCCCCAGTGAAGGCGGTTTTACCGACTCCACTATGTTATTATTTAATACGCAAGTTATTCTAGTTTTTAGAAACTACTGTTGGTATTGTTTCTAGAAGTCTCTTTGTACACAAATCTTTGACTTCCCATCTGGCAATTTCATCAGGATTCATTATTAGAAGTAAAATTACAGGATTAAATGTTGCAAACGTTTTTAAGGCTTGTGATCTATAAAGACAAGTGAGTCTTCTGATTGAACACATTTGTGTTCTCCTGGGCAGTTTATGACTACTGCTTTCACTGCAACCTCGCTAGCCCTAAGTTCTAGGTTATTTTTAACCTTTCCCAAATGAAAAGGTGACAGTGGTGTCTTGTATTAACTTGCATCCCTTTGCTTCCTAGAGAGGCACATGCATGTGCAAATATTTACTTGCTTTTTATATTTTTTTTGTAAATATTATTTGCAAACTTTTAACTTATTTGCTCTGAGAGTGTTAGTGATTTTCTTACTATTTTCTAAGCATTCTTTGTAAAATGTTGATACTAACATTTTTTGTTATTGTTCAAAGTGTGTGTCCAGTTGCCCTTGTGTCCTTTCGTTATGTAAATACCAGTTTTAGCATATGTGAATAGTGATCTATTGCTAACCTTTCCCCTGGAACGCACCATTTATTTGCTGAACACTTAGAATGCAAAGGTAAACGAATCATCTCGCCTCAGAGAAGCATTACATGTTCAAATGGGATAAATAGGGTCTCAGAAGCTGAATAACAATAATTTTCTATTGTAATTTATTATCTGGCTCTGGTGAAACAGGAAAATATGTCTTCAGTATTTTCCCTTGTGGGGGAGGAAAAGTAATTTTCTCTCTCCCCTTCTGAGTTCTTGGAGGGGAGAAGACCTCCCCTCCTTCTTGGCCAAGACCTCTGTAATAAAAGACAGACCGAGGAGAGAAAAACAAATAGACATTTATTAACACACACATTTCCTGTTCACACAGGAGAGACCCCGGGAGAATGAGTAGCTCCCCTAGGTAGCGTAGAATTTAGGATTAAATGCCATCTCCTTAGGAAAGTAGGGAGTCATGATTTAGGAGATGCGGGGCCCTGGGAAGAGCACTGGGGAGGCGTGGCCGTTGGTGACAAAGTGTTGGGTGGGATGACGTCCAGTCTCCTGGCCTGTGACAAGCGTCCATCCCCCTGGATGGTCAGACTCCAGGGAGGGGATGGGTGACCCCCGGTTCCTTCGGAGGGTCTGTCTTCAGGCAGATGAGGGGTGTTCAGAGAAAGCCTCTGCAGGCACTTGCTGTTTCTCCAGTGCCTTCCGCTCGGAATAATCAATGGACCCAAGCAGCACTGCTTGGGGTAGTTTTGGGGTAGTGTGTCTCGGGCTCCTGTAGCCCTATTTTGGAGGTGGCATCTTCTGCTCCTGTCTGCCCTTGACACTGTTGTCTGAATGGTTTGTGAAAGACAAAGCAGTGAGCAAGGCTGTGGTTAACCAGAAGTCTTTGTTGGATGTGGACAGCTTCCATCCAGGAAGGGTTGGCGTGGGGACACGTCTTGGTGAGGTGGCTGGGAGGACAGGCAGATCTGAAGAGGAGAGGCACAGGGACCTGTCCCCCAGCCCTCTGTATCTTTCCAGCACCAGCCTTCTCCCCAGATGTGGACGTGAGCGGCCCCATCCCAAGCCAGGCAGCCAGGCTCCATCACTGCCCGTCTCTTAGGGGCTGTGCTCTTCCGCCGAGCAGCTGTCCATCTTGCTCTGCGTTTGCTTCTGAAATGACAATGAACCTGAGTTGGCAGGTCTTTGAAGTATGGACGTGTGCCCACTCAAACATTTTTCCTTGATACTATGCTTGGCACTCACTGAAAACTCAAGTCGTTCTAAAGAAAGTTAAAAATGAGATTTACCTCCTTTACTCATTCTCAAGCTGCTTACAGAACCAAAGATTCAATTTCAGGAGTATTGTGTTTGACAAAATCCTTCTGTGTTCTGCTCTGAAGCTGACCTCACGCAGTCCCGTCTGTGCCTGACGGGCAGAGGTCCATCCTGCTCGGACTCCGGCGTCGCGTGATGCCAGCCAGACCAGCTGGCTGCTCTCGGTCACGCAGACAGGCACGGGTCCCGATTCAGAGCGCGTCCGGATAACTGTCCCGTTCCTCGGAGGGACAGATCAAGTTCTGGCCTTGGCCGCATCCGAATCAGAGCTCCTCTGCCCCAGGGGCCATACACGCGGCCGAGTCCGGCTGCTGCATAGTGCACCGGCTGCTGCATAGTGCGCCGCCTGCCCCTTTATAGAAAGTCACAGGCTTATTGAATTAGCGCACGTGTTACAGCGACTCTGTCTTCGTGCGCGAGCAGAAAGCCCGTCAGATGTGTGAGCGTTACCCGAATCTGCTGCTGCTGCTGCTGCTAACTGGGCCCACGGAGTCCTTCTGTAACAGTTCCAGGGCAGAGCTCCTGTCTATTTGTTTACTCTGTGTTATATTTTCTTTCGTTTTTGCTCATGAGTGAAAGCCACAAACTGGTATCTTTGATTTTAACTTTTCACAGGCATTTTGGAATGTGACTCTAATGAGAACCAATCCATCAAAATTAGGCTTCTCTAGTTTGCCAGACCATTACCATTACTTTAATGTCATTAGCTCTGCTGAGTCGCACACATCTACAGCCGTGATGATTAAGAAGCAGTGGAATGTTCCTCAGAAACTCCACGGACGGAAATCTCTATAAACACATTTAGGACTTTCCCTGAGTGAAGTGTTGATGGCATGAAAATATGTGCATCTGGGGAGAGGCTGTTCCTCCATGTACACGGCCAGGTCTGGCCTGTCTTCTAGTGCTTTTCTTCTTTCGTGTTTTCTGAAAAAAGAAAAAAAAAACCTTTTAAAAAGAAAGAAAAGAAGGGAAAGAAATAAGCAAGAAGCAGAAAAGAGAAACAAGAAAATTTAAGTGTGCTTCATTTGGTATTTAGTTTTCTTTTGATTGGCTTTCTTTGCCTTGTCTTGGGGTAAGAGCAATTCTCCTAAAAGGAGAGTCACACCTACTGTTTTCATCAGAGGAGCATGCAAAAAAATAATGTTTTGATAGATTCATTTTGGGACAAAAATTCGCATATCTCTTAGGCAGATGTTAGTCACTTTGTGACCAAGAAAAAATAGAGGAGTTGATAGACCAGGTCCCCAGGGGAGAATCGTGTCTTTGAACCTAGGATTGCTATCATTTGCTTTGCTGTGCATTTTATATTTTGCTCAGATGACTTTATAATTACCCTGTGCATTACCGTGATGCATTCAGTCCTTAAAATGTCCAAATGCAGCCATCTGTTTTGATCTTGGTAGAGATTTGCAGTGTGCTCCTCATTTGAAGTTACCCCGAACTTTATAAAAGCACGGAGCTGCCGGATTTTTGTAGAGGGCGAATCTCTGTCTTCTGTGATTGCGACTTCAGAGTTGGGGGATCCAGAGTTATTCAGTCGTGTCCATTGTTGCTATGGTTTGGAAATACCCAGTTTAAAACAAAGCCTTGTCTTAAATCCTGATGCTGCTGCTTTGATGTTTAAGTTTTGAGCACATGCTGTTCTGTGTGAGATCAGAAGTATCAGACTGACCAGACCAGGGGACAGGGTGTGGATCCCGCAGGTGCGACCGAAGGCACGACACACATTCCTAGTTTCTCCGTCCCTTGAGCGAGCTCAGCCCAGGGACCTCTGCCCTCTGGGGTGGGGGACAGGGTCACTGCCGGCATTGCAGGCAGGGAGACACCACGGGCGATCTTCAGTTCTGGCTCCCGAGGGACGTTCATTACCTTTGTGTTACACTTCCAGAGTTTGAATGCCAGCTGCCATTCTGCTTTTGGGTCCCCGGGTCCTCCGTAAACAAGAGCTCTGGTGATTTGCCTACTTGCTGCGTCTGGCTGAGCGCAGCCTTCCTGTAGGATGTGTACGTGTGATGCCTCTTCCAGCCGTAGCCTTTCTCTGCTTCATGTTTGCTTCCTTGCACTTTGCCTTATTTCATGATGCTGTTTTTTAAAGATTTTATTTATTTATTTATTTATTTCAGAGCGAGAGAGAGAGAGAGCGAGTGCGCGCACATGCACGTGCATGAGTGGGGGGGAGGGCAGAGGGTGAAGGAGACCCCCAAGCAGACTCCGTGCTGAGCGCCGAGCCCAATGCGTGGCTCAATCCCAGACCCTGTGATCAGGACCTGAGCTGAAATCAGGCATCGGACTGAGCCACCTAGGTGCCCCTCATGGTGCTTCTTAAGGGTGGGTGCCCCCAAAGCAGTGTATTTCCCCTTCAGGAAGGCCGGGAAGTCAACATCTGAAATTCTGCCCAACCAGCTTTCTCCTTGTTTCCTTGGCCGTGACGCGCTGGAGACGTGCCCGGGTTGCAAGAAGGAGGTCACGCGGCCCGGGGGGGAAGCTAGG
The DNA here is from genome assembly GCA_028534135.1 of Potos flavus. Lineage (NCBI taxonomy): Eukaryota > Metazoa > Chordata > Mammalia > Carnivora > Procyonidae > Potos > Potos flavus. Next base: position 8,749 of record JAPYYM010000723.1, read on the forward strand.
AGTGTGAGTGACATGAGGTCGGGAGGCCAGTGAGAACAGGTGAATGTCTTGGAAAAAGATCAGGAGGCAAATAAAGCAAGTGCAAAAGTCCAAATTTCCCCCTCTTGGTGTGTAAAACTAAACACACGCAGGTATTAAGGCCAATAAGTTAAATTAAAATTGGTTTTGTGTCACATGAGGAAATACTTGGGACCTTGAGATATTCCGTTCTTGCTGAAGGTCAGCTAAGTAAATAGACTTCCATCCAGACAGAGGCTGGTTCTGCCCTCTCTCCGCCTTGAATGCATGAGCAGAGATAATCAAAGCTGGACTCCGACACGCCCTACCTTTCAATAGGCGTAATTACTCTGTGTTTATGACAATTAAGAGTGTAGCAACTTTCTTCTATTGCGGGTGGATTCATTCAGGGGGCGCCGGTATTGCGGCTGGCTTCGGAGAGCCCCTGGTGTCTCTGCTTCCTCTTGGGGGCACGATCCACCCGCCTTTTCCAGGGAGTTGGTCCACCTCCTGAGGTGGGGTGCGTGTGTGCTAGTCTGCGGTTCACGCACACAGCTCCGGCGACAGGGTCACAGGCCCCATGCTGCTCTCTGTCTCCGTTAGAGGACGGTTCTGTGACTGTTTCCGGGACGTCCAGCAGGCTTGTCGGGATTCAGAAGTGTGTGGCCGTGGGAGGTGGTCTGGAGGTCTGTTGCCACAGAGCCGTGGTCTTCGGTCTTTGCCATGAGGGATTCAGTGGGTGCTTGTGGCCCTGGGCCCGTGAAGAGTGTTGTGTGTGGAATCCTGCTCTCCCGAGAGGCTGGCTGTCATCGAGACACTTCAGCTGGTTTCTGAGTGTCTTCTGAGCGCCACTTGGGTGTTCCTGTCTCTCCTGACATTCTTCCAAACGTGGAGCATTTTTCAACTGAATTGAGTTTGTTTTGGAGGAATGAATCTTGCTTCTGCAAGATTCTGAGACAATATCCCACGGTGATTTCCACCGTTGCTCAGACCTGCCTCTTTCCAAGCCAGGCCGTTTAGCCCCGGGTGAGGTACCAGGGTGGGGAGTTGGTTGTGCTCCCTTCCTGCACAGAACAGCGCTGACGCCCACACCAAGGCTGCCCTGAGCCCTGGGGGTCCCAGATCACGGTGGCGTGTGGCCAAGGGATTGAAGGTAAAAAGGGCACGAGGCCTGACCCTTCTAGTCGTGCACGCACACACACACACTCATGCACACACAGCACACTCACACACATGCACATACACACAGTGTGCACACACATGCAGATTCACACGTATGCTCTCAAACATGTGCATGGCCGTGTACACACACATTCACACATGCACTACACACCTGCCCACTGTGCACATGGTAGGCACTCACACATGTGCATACTCATGCACACAATGCACATGAACATTCACCCACGCATACTCACACACTTACACTCATACACACAAGCATGCTCACGCACACGTGCACATTTCCATCTGTACACTCATGCACACTTACACATGCAGGCACACATGTTCACACGTGTAATGCATGTTCACAAGGCACACATGACACTTGCACACAGCGCACACACCTGCACACGTTTGTACACATAGGTGTGCTCGCATGCAGTTCACACTCACACTCACATGTGGACGCCCATGCATCACACATCCATGTTAACACTGCACACATGCACACTCACATATGTACACTTGTACATGCACACATTCACACGCTCATTTGTGTACACTCGTGCACACTCTTACACATGGAGACACACATATTGGCATGCATACATGCACATTAACACATGGACACACATGCACACTTGCACACACCTGCACACCCACATGCATACACTCATGCAAATACTGTTCACATGTACACACCTGCACACTCACACACTTTGCATACTCGCATGTGCGTGCCCATGCACACGCACCACACACATGCATGTTCAGACACTTACACACATGCACAGTCACATGCACACTTGCACACATCTGCACTCACATGTGTATACTCATGAACACAATGCATGTTCACACCCACACACCTGTACACTCACATGTACACGCCTACATGCACACACATGCGCACACATGTGCATACTCTTACATGCACACATTTTCACACGCACACTCACATGCATACTCATGCACATTTACACATGCAGACATGCATGTTCACACATACACACATGCACACACATGCACGTATATACCTTAGACTGCTTTACTTTGTATCGTCACATGACACTTATCTTTCAGGAAAGTCTTTCCTGAGGTTCAGAGGTACAGAGTCCCCCAGGTGGATGCCTAGGCCCATTTATTCCCCAACTGAAAGGCATTTGAAGAGTGTATGTGACCGTGACCGGGTTTGATGTTAAGTGTGTATTTCTCAGAAATAGAAATAGTCATCGTTTCTGTAACTCCTCCTTGTCTGTCCAGTGGGTGCCATGACATCAGAACTACTGAGCCAACGTGCTTTCCTGTATATACTTAGAATCTAGGCACGCACACTGACCTGGTTGCAATTACTAGCTGGCTGTGATGGAAAACTTCATGGTGGCTTAAGACGTCAGGTTCGACAATCACACATACTCCCCACATGTGGTGCCGGGCTGGTGTGTTAGGTGTTCGTCGATGCAGAATAGGTTGTTAGGAATTCTGTGCCGCTGCCTGAGGGAATGACCCTCATCCGTGTGGCACCAGCGGCCAAGATGTGGCCCAGCTGTGGTCGCCGCATGCATGTTCCTGAAGGCACACTGCTTGGGTCACTTCTAGAACATTCTACACACTGCTGCTCTTACACCCTGGTGCCTAGAACTTGGTTGCACACCCACACCCTGTGGCCTGGGCACCTGGAAATGTTATTTACTCTCTGGCAAGAGAAGAACTTGTCTCCACCTTGGGGCTGTGTGGCTGAGCAGGAGGGCACAGGACGCAGGTGATGGGGCTAGTCGGGTGCTTGCGGAGGGGCTTGTCTCAGCCCCTGCGAGTGGGGTCTGCTGCTCAGGGTCTGCTCTGGGATTCCCACAGCTCTGTCCCAGGCAGACGGGATTGAAGACAGCACTGTCTTCAGTTGTGCCCTCTGTGCTGAAACTCTCGTGTTCGTACATCCCGCATCTGTCCTGTGGGTGTTGGACACGTGGGTCCAGTACCGCCTTGGCACTCATCCACACCCTCTGACGCCAGATTCAGCATGTTCGATGGCACACTCGAGATTTTCCTTGCATGTCGCTTGCCCACCTCCATGTCTCATCTCTGGATGGCAGCCCACCTTCCACTCAATTTGGTAAGATGAGCCAAGGTGTCTCCTTAGGACCTCCTAATCAACGATAACCAAGTCCTGCCAGCATTGGCTTGGGTGGACTGGGTGAGCGAGCAGTGCCACTGCCTTGACTGTCCCCATCCGTGGAGCACGCGTGGCCCTCACCCGAGTTGCCAACCCCCGCGCAGAAGCTCCACACGGTGCCCCCAGCCCCATTGAGGGGCCCACAGGGAGAGAGCTGATGACAGAGGGTCTGCCATGGCTCCTGTGCAGCCCCTCAGGGGTGGCTGTCGGCAGGCGAGGGCTATGCTCCCGGGGCCCCTGCCCAGCCCTGGCCTCTCCTAGGAAGTTCTCAGCTTGTAGCACCCGCCCCAGTGTGCCCCAGACCTCGGAACGGTAACAGCAGGGTTGTCATCGCATGTGCAAACAGAGCCCATGCCGGGAGCCCCTGAGAGCTGCTTTCCCTTCCCATGAAGTCACAGGTTGCTTATTCTGATGAGGTCTGTCTCTGGACGGGAGGACGGGGAGCGGCGTTTTTGTCATGTGTGGGGGAGACTTGCTAACCTAGCAGATGACCGAGCGGCTCGCCTGGAACTGGAGGAGAAAGGCACGCCTGAGTGTTGTCACGATGGGTCTGTGGCAGGGGCAGCTCGACAGCCTGTCGCTCTGTCCGTGGCCGCCGTCCTGCCCTTGGGACTCTGCCCCCAGGCGCCCCGTGGCTCTGGTGCTCTCCCTGACACCCCCTGACTCTGCCGTGAGCCTGCCCCTGGGGAGCCCCCTGGGATGCACGCTCGGGGACATCCTGGCCACGTGTGTGTCCCGAGTGTCTCTGTTGCCAGTCCCGTGATGGTGCACACTGGGCTCCTGCCACACACCTGTGAACAAGCACACGAGTGCACGTGCCACTGGGCCATCCTCCGGCCATCCCGTCCCTCCCTTAGACCCGCTTCCGCCTCCCAGAGGGCGTCGTCTCCCCAGAAGGTCACCGGGCTTTCACTGGGTGGGGCTGGTGACGGGATGGGGAGGGTCCCCGGCTTTCTCAGAGAGGGAAACAGAGTGGGTGCAGCGACCTGCTCTGCCTGCTGCTCCTCCGCACCCGTGATGTCATTCAGAGACCTTAGGAAATTCATTCTAAAAATGTCCAGCGGAACTTTCCAAAAAAGCATGTATTGCAGGAGTTTATTTCAGGCAGCAGATTTGCAATGCAGTGTAGGCAGGTTGCTAGGCAACCCCCCCGCCTACCCCCCCAGCGCGGCTGAAATAAGCAGGGAAGGGAGGGAAGCCGCGCAGGCTCCCGGGCTCGGCCAGGCACAGCTCCTTCTGGCACCGGAACCCGTGGGGCCTCCGTGTGCGGACACAGCAGAAACCCCGCCAGGCCTCGGTTTTCCAGGTTGTAAAACTCCCGTGATTCAAGCTGTCTTGAACCGCCGCCGTCTCTGCTGGCATCCTCTGAGCTCCCTGCCTTCAGAGAGCGGCATGGACCTCTGGTCCAGCTGGAAGCCGGCGGCGTGTGTGTGAAGCGCGGGCATCCCGGAGGGAGAAGTGCTAACTGCCCGCGTCGGTGGGATGCGCACGCCCGCCGTTGCTGCTGTGGGGCCAGCGGCTCGGCATCCCTGAGCACAGGCTTGGCCAGCGCCGTGCAGAGCGCAGCATCCCCGTGCCGCGGACAGACCGCAGACAGACCGTGGGCACACCCAGCAGGCGGTAGCTGGCCAGACGGCGTCGGGCAGAAACCAGGGGCTGCCGAGCTTTAGGGTTTAGTACCTTGGCTTTAACATAATTTCTTTTAGTGTAAGGTCATAACATCCCATTGTTAAGAACGGCCGTGTTGAAAACACCAGCTCGTGTCATTCTGGAGAATGTAGCCATCTACCCTCCCGAGCCCAGGCGAGCTGGCCGTGGCACTCAGCGGACGGTCTCTGTGGGTAACACCTGCCCCCCACCCCCGCTGAGGCCTCATAGTCGGGGGGCCCTGCTCCCGGCCCCATGACAGGTGCACCCGGGAGCATCTCCCCACAGCCAGGGGGTCTGTCGGCTCCGTGGCAGGACTGCGGGGGCTCCGCCTCCACGGCATGAAGGTGAGACGGCCGAAGCCGGAGAGCTGGGCAGAGACGGTGGCTGGGCTGTGCACCTGACGAGATGCAGGCGGGTCCCCAGGCGAGTTCTCTGCCCACCTTCCCCTCCACCGTTCGCCTCCCTTCTGACCCTGGCCTGGCTCTTCCAGCCTGCTCATTTGAGCTGCCTCCCTTTTGTCATCTGGGATGTTCTGGCCAATCCAGAGGCTTTCTTGGGCTCCACCCCTCGGATCTCGCTGGACCGTCCCCTCCTGTTAGGATGCGGTGACCCACCGCAGCTGGTGTTCTCTT
>JAPYYM010000724.1:0-14361 GCA_028534135.1 Potos flavus
CCCCCCCCCCCCCCCCGCTGAAGAATGTATCCAACACAGGGAGACTCGCAGGCAGGGAACCAAGGGGCTAAATGCCCATTTTCACTCTCTTCTCTCTCCTTTTCCTGCTGGGGTCCCCATAGCTGACCCCCCCGGAAGCCAGAAGCTCCTTCATCTCATCTTACAAGGGAATTTAGTGATAAATAGAACAAAGGGTCATTGCGTACATTTCCCTCACGTTTTTCTGAAAATATGTGGAGAGCTGACACATCGGGGTACACCCATTAGGAATGCTTTCAACTACCAGTACTAGACAATCCAAGTTACAGTGGCTTTAAACATAGACAGGTTTACTTCTCTGCTGTAACAGGAAGGCTGGATGTAGGCAACCACTGACATTCAGTAATGTCAGTGCTGATGTCTCTAAAATTTTCTCAGCCTTTGCCTTGTGCTGGTTGCTTCATATTTGCAAGATGACGGCCCAGCACCAGGCATCAGGACCACGGTTCAGTTAGGAAGAGGGGGAAGAGGGGTACCAGCATGCATGCCCTTTTTATTCAAAACAAAACAAAAAACTTTCATAGATGTACCCTCAGCGGACTTCCCATCATATTTCATTGGCCAGAACTGGTTTGTGGTCTCACAGCAGCCGGAGATGCTGGGAAAGTGGGAAATGGGCTGGTCACGATTGATTTCGACTACTTGTAATTAACTGCCTGAGACTTGGAGACGTTGGTGCATGGATCAAAATCAGGAATCTGTTATCAGGAAAGAAGGGAGGGGATACATTCTGGGTCAACAATGAACAAGGCTTGCCACAAGTGGTTTTATTCAACAATAAAGCCAATTGTCTGCTAGCACTCACTCAGGACAGAAATCCGCTCTTTCATACTACGTGCTACTGATTTTATGTGACATCCGAAAGTGTTGTTTGATCAAGTAATTTTGCCTAAAGCTTGCTCTGCTCTGAGCCTATGATTCAATTTACAAGCCACAGTTTGAATTGTGTGTTGGTGTTCGCTGTAAGTTCGACAACTTTAATGGTGCTTCTCTGGTTTTGATCTTTTCTCTGTCTTTAGTGGCAAAATGCATCATTATCACACAGACATGATTATTTCACCCATATTCTGGAAGGATTTGATTGATTTTCTACCTCGCCTGATGTGAAGATGATGCAAATGTCTCAGTGGGCCTCATGCTACTATTTGACAAAGTTTCATAATAGACAATGCCTCAGGGACTAGAGGAAATGCATTACCAGCTAACAAGATCCTATTTTCAGAGATCCATTCCCACATCTGTCTTTCTGATTCATACTTTTTTTAAAAAGTAAAAGTAAAAGTAAAATCATCTCCTACATACTCACCTACCCTGATCCTACACATTTGATCCCATCTATGATCGCCTTTGATAGTGCCCAGTTTTGTTACTATTTCCAATACTCCTTTTTCGCTTAGTGAACCTCTTTTGAACTACTGTTCCATCTTTATGATTTGGGGCCACACTACCATAGTGTAGTAACAACAAAATGGAAATATGACGAATGTAAACAATAACATGAATGTGGTGGAAAATATCTTAGCAAGTTGAACTATAGTTCATGGCATTCTCTTTGCTAAATATGAGCTCAGTCAAACAAGTTCTGTTGGCACAGGGGCACTGACAGAACCGTGATGGTTGTTGCAAGGTAACGGATTTGTATGGAAATCATCACTTATCTCACATTTTAAAGAAAGATGTATTTATTTATTTGAATGAAGAGGGGGAGGGGCAGAAGGAGAGGGAGAGAGAATCTCGAGCAGACTCCATGCTGAGTGTGGAACCTGACGCAGGGCTCGATCTCAGGGACCTGAGATCATGACCTGAGCTGAAATCAAGAGGTGGTCGCTTAACCGACTGAGCCACCCAGGCGCCCCACGTATCTCACACTGATGAAATGTACATATACAAAATTGCGTGTTGTCCTGTGACACTCCCACTTCCCGCATGTGTTCGCGGCGTCTCACTGCAAACACATGCGACGCTCAACCTGGGGTATTTCTCTGGTCACAGGATGGTGCTCAACTGGCTTGCGAGGCAGGCTGGGAGTGCTGGGGAGCTAGCACCCCTGATGCAGACTAGGGTGGGGCTCTCCGAGGCACGCTGCACACAGCATCCCAGAGGCCCCAGCAGGACTGAGCCACAGCTGCCCACAGCAGCAAGCACACATCAACACACACCGTGGGGTGGTTTCCTTCCCTTCCCTACCTCCCCTTCTCTCCATTGGTACTTCAAGGGATCACGTCCCAAGTGAAACACTTCTATTCAGATCTTTGTCTAGGGATCTGCTTCTGGAGGAAATAGACCAAAGCTGTTTTTTTCTCTGAAATTCCCTACTGGCCACGAGATTCATGAACCCCACTTGAGGAAAGTCTTCTCTAGACGACTCTGCTGATTTTACCAATGCCTGAGGCCCAGAGCCGGGGGTCATTCTATGGTCACAGGCAGCCCAGCTCCCTGTGAGGGAACCAGCCCAGGAGGAGGCCCTGATGACTTTAGGGGCTGCCTTGGAGGGTCTGACGTGAAGACCCAGGTGTGGCACATAAGGACCTTGAGGAATAGGGGATGGGGCGGCTGAGGCGCTGGGCCTGACCGCTCTGCACTTCCACATTCCCCTGAGCCCCTCCCAGTTTGTGGTCCTCTGCTTCCTGCCCCCACCATTGAAATGGAGGTTTTTCTGGGTCTTTCTTTCCTGGGTCTTTCCTGAAGAAGTCCTCCTCAAACATCCCGTACATACACACGCATGCTTCTCTCTGGGATCCCAGCTCTGTGGATCTCAAAGATACTGTGAGATGAATTCACGTCCATATCAGAGGGGAGAGATTTTTCTCTGCTTTTTTCCCTCTGTTTCCTCTGAGAGAAGCTTACGACCCTGTCAACCATTTCCAGAAGAAGAAATTGGCTTCTAGGAACGCCTGGGTGGCTCAGTCGGTTAAGTGGCTGCCTTTGGCTCAGGTCATGATCTCGGGGTCCTGGGATCGAACCCCACATTGGGCTCCTTGCTCAGCAGGGAGCTTGCTTCTCCCTCTCCCTCTGCCTGCCTCTCTGCCCCCTTGTGCTCTCTCTCTCTTTCTGTCAAATAGATGAGTGAAATCTTTAAAAAGAAAAAAATAAATTGGCTTCTAGCCCAGCTTTCTAAATAATATGATCATTATTCCAAATGCCCAACCCAGAGACCTTTTCTTATTTCCATTTGACAGACGGGACACCTAAAACCAAAACAGAAATTATATCGTGAGCCTAGGATCTGACTCCCAGAGAGTGATTTGCCATTCCGTCTCCACAGCAGGCTTGTGAGGGAGTTTGTTTAAGCCACAAACTTACCCTCAGGGTCACCCACAACCCCAGGATGAGTAAAGGCGGTTGGGATCATGGTTCTGCTGGTAAAACCACCTGCTCTCCGGGCTGTGCCCTTTCCAAGTCCTTCACGTTGGTTTCTGTGGGACCAACAGGGGCGTCATCGAGGGGAGCACAAATGTCCAGGGCCAGCCCCTGCAAGAAGAAATTCACTTCTGTTACATTCACTGCACTCTGCAGCAAACAGGGTCCTAGGTTCACTCGGAGAGCAGTGAGGGAGAGGGATCTTAATGAACCCAATGGAGCCCTGCCCTCCCACAGAGAGCTCCTAGGCTAAGAAGTGAGATAATCCACTCATGAGAAGCTAGAGTATCCTAAGGGCCACAGTAATAACAGTTGTGATGGTTTAAAAACATGCCCAAAAATTCTTTCACACTCTTATTAAAAGGGGGAATCTAATTCCTCTCCCCTGAAGTATGGGCAGTCTTGGTGACTTGCTTCTCATGAGTACAATGTGGAGGAAGTGATACTGTGTGATTTCCAAGGTAAGCTAGAAAAAGTGATATAGCTACTTCCTGGCTGTTTGCTGGGACACACCCTTGAAAACCCAGTCACCCGACTCCGAGGAAGCCTGGGGTACTTGAAAAAGCCATACGTGTGTGGTCTGATCAAGCCCCAGCCAAGGTCCCTGACAGCCAGACTTAAGGCCACATATATGAGTGGGCATGGCTCAGATGATCCCAGCCTTTGTGCCTCTCCAGTTATGGGCCATCTTTACTAAGTCCCGGCCGTCTTTACTAAGTCCCGGCGTCTTTACTAAGTCCTGGCCATCTTATAGACTCACGAGCAAAAGAAATGCATATTTAGCCATTAAATCCTGAGGGTGGTTTGTTATGCAGCCATAGCTAATTGGGTTGCGCATTTACGAGAAGCCAAATATTGTGCTAAACCCATTACAGAATGATATTCACACTGAATCCTCCAGACAATCCTATTAGGCAGATACTATGGGATCTCCATATTGTGGAGGGGTTAAGCATAGAGTGATCATGTGACCTGTCTGAATCATAGAGCTTGTAAGTTGCAGAACCAAGACCAGAGGCAGTAGTGCTGGTAAATGTTTACCAACTAGCGATGGGGGTGGGGGCGGGGGGGGTGGGATCAAGATCCGCAGTGTTTGCCAATTTCCACAGTGTAAATTCTCCCACCGCGGCTGATTTCAAGCACCGCAAGAGAAGTTGGGAAGAGATAGGCACGCTCCAGGCAGCTCTCCAGGAGGTTTGGGCCTGCTCCAGCGCACCACTGAGTGGAGGCCGCCAACACCAGGAACCGTGTCCTGAGATGACAGGGATTTTAGTGAGCACTGGTCAGAGGAGTCTTCTTGAAATGTAGGTAGAGCTGTGGCAAAGTCCTTTGGGGGCATTCTTCCATGCATGCTGTTTACCAAACTGTGCCAGACACTACTGTAGTCACTGATCATTAGTGGCATGTTAACACAGACGAGGTCTCCGCTCTCATGGAATTTTCTTCTCAGTGGGACAGAGACCGAGAGACTCAAAGGCATAGGGCATATTGAGAAGTTTCAGTTATTCTAGGAGTGGGAGATGGAGAGGGAAGTGGAGCCCAGACTTAGCATGCCACAGCCAGTTCCCAGGAGGGGAGATGGGTTGGTGGCTCCTTTCCTTCTTCTGGCCCTTCCCTTTGGGGGAAACCCCGAGTCTGAAAAGTCTCAAGTCTATTAGACTGGGAGTACGCCCTCCTAGCCCAAGGAGGCAGCTCCAGGAAAAGGAGGGGACATGGGCTTCCCAGTGTTACCTCCACCAGCCTCCCTCCCACAGCCATCCCTCCAGGTGTTATGAGAAGCTTCCTGATGTTGGCCTTGAGGCTCCTCAGGCTGGGTCCCTGTCCTCAGAATCTGCAACGGGGAGAAGAATCAGTGCACAATCCTAAAGCAATACCCACTTGGAGCTGATTCTTAACTGGAAGAAAAAAAAAAAATGCTTCTAATCCAGAGAATTCAGTGCTCTGTGGGGAAAGAATTGTCCAAGTACAGCTTCAGCAGAGAGAGAATTATGAAGAATCACTCTCTTCCAAGATGACTACATCCAAGCTTGTGTGATTTCTTCCAAGGAAGGGGACTTATTTATTTTTTTAATATACAAGACTGAGAATACTTAAAGCATGACATGTACAATTATGAAAAATTTACTCGCATGTGAAGAATTAGGTTTTCCTGAAGTCTTGGATCGTGCAGAGTGGGAGCAGGGCAAGTCACTGAGGGGATTACAGCGCAAACAGAATGTAGTTCAAACCAGATTTCCGAGGTCACTGCTCCTAAAGGCGGTGGCTGGACTCACACAGGGAGGGGATCCTTCCAGCAACACTCTCCTCAGCCCCGCCCCTCCCAGGCTCCGGGTGGCTTCTCTTCAAGTCCCAGTGCTACCCCAAGACTGTCTTCCAGTTTATTAAGGAAAACTATGGATCTGCTCTTTCTATAAAATTGTATCCCTTCTGCCAAGGGAGATTCCCGCTTCTCCCTCTCCCTCTGCTGCTCCCCCTGCTTGTGCTCTCTCATGCTCTCTGTCAAATAAATAAAATAAAATCTTAAAAAAAAAAAATTAAAAACTAAAACCTTAAAAAAATATATCCAAAATGGAAGAAAGTAAAAAAGTTGGGCCTCATTCTCTCTGCCTACCCTCAGTCTCTACCAGAGGCACTATTACTAGGGCTTTTTCTTTTTGTCTTTTTCTATTACTAGGGCTTTTTCTTTTTGTCTTTTTCTATTTACATCACACACACACACACACACACACACACACACACGCATCCCTCATCCTACTTGACCTATAGGGAGCATATATCCTAGTTCTCCTGCTCTCCCTCCCTCCCTCCTTTTCTCCTGCTCCACACACTGGTGTCACTAGGCCTTGAGCATGGCCCTCCTTGTTCTCCCGTCTCAATCAATGTAGTTTTGGAAGATCCTTTCCCGGGTCTATTTTATTTCTCAATCTCTTTCAGGGGGCTCCTGGGCAGCAACCTTTGCCTCTTTTCTACCTACACTCACTCCCTAAGCAACCCCTTCTCCAGCCACTGGCAGGGCCCTGCAGAGCACCCTCAACACTGACAACCCCCCACTCCTCCTCCCCCCCGTGCTGGGTTCTCTCATTCTTCCATTTGCTGTCCCAGACCCACTCTCCAGCCTTCTCCTCCCAGCTCTGCGCCGTGGGGACTGCCCTGTCTGGCTTTTCATGGGGTTTGACGGCTGGCCAACACAGAGAGGAGTTCAGAGGGAGGATAGTGAGGTCAGAATATATGTTTTCCATGTACGGTTGCCAGGGATGAGTTACACTCCTCCACCGAAGCTCTCCACTCCTGTCAGTGTGCAACATCCAAACTTGTATCTCAAAATAAGTCCCCTTCCTCGGGGGAAATCACACAAGTTTGGATGCTGTCCTCTCCACTTCACTCTCTGTCTGTCCCCAAGTACCAGCAACTCTCACCTTCCCCGCATCACAACTATGGATGGTCGAGTTCACCCCCCCCCCCCATTGCTACTAGCCCCGGGGTCCTACTTTGTTCTGGAGGTTTCTCTACACTCTGCTCCCCTTCTGTGAAAGGCCCTTTTATTAAACCCTCCTCAAATTTCTCAATCCAAGTGCACCAGCTGTTTCCCTCTGGAAACATCTGTGCTACAAATTCCGAGTAATTCTGAGATTTCTATCACCCTTGAACTCCTGACCCACGTAAGTAGCTCAGACTACTGATTCCTCACCCCGCTGGCTAAAACATCGTCTCCACCCCGTCTTCCCCGCCCTGGTAAATGATAACTTCATACTTGTAGGTGCTGGTACTCTTACTCTTCCCCAGTCACGTCTGGTCTATCAGCAAACAAAGCTGCCACGAGCCACCCTAGGAATTTATCCTTGCCGTCCGGTCTGTAGGACAAATCCCTAGGTGCGCCGTGGTCAGGTTAAAGGGTAGGTTCCTTTGAAATTCTGATCGTATTGCCGGGGTGTTCTCCAACCTGGAAGGCCCAGCCAGTTCCTGTCGGTCCCGCCCCCTTTCCCCCCTCCCCCCAACAGTGGGTACCGCTCCTGTGTCCCCACCCGCTCCTCTATCAGGCAGCATCAGAGGTTAACACGGATCGGTATGTTGGTGCCTAACGGGCAATCCTACGCCGTGGGAGAAGCGAAGCCCCTACCCCCCCTGCTCCTCGGGAGCCTCGGGGGGGGGGGTTTGCTGGAGCCGAGCGTGGGACCCCGCCGAGCCAGGCGCCCCGCCGACTGCGCCCACGGCTTCACTGGCTCCCTCGTTTTCCGCGCTTTCCTTCCTCCCCCCCAAGTTTCTGATTCCTGGAACCAGGCTCGGTGACCTCACGCCAGTGACTTCACATCCGGGACCTTCTGGGAATTCTCAGGGGCACTTTTTCGTAAGAAACCTAACGCGGGGAGGCGGGAGGAAGGGGGTGCGACGGAAGGAGGAGTGCGAAGCTTTTGGGGAAGAAAGAGGGAACCGCAGGGGCAGCTTCCTCCTTCCGATCCGGGACGGGTGGAGCTGGCACCGGCGTGTGGCCGAGTTGCAGACTCCCGAGTCCCCGCCCCCGCGGCAGCCAGCCCCGCACGCGCGCGCTCCCTCCCCGGGCCGCGGACCCCAGCCCTGATCGCTACTGGTTTGGGATCGCGGCGCGATTCCCGAGGGCTCCCCAGGTTAAGCCTCGGCCTGAATTTTCTTCGGAAGTTAGATGTGCGTCTAACGTGTCAGCTCTGCCACAGGTGGGGAGCAGGTATCAAGAAGGAGAAAACGGAGGTAGAGTTGGTTATTGACTTGCGGGTACTGACCATGCAGTGGGAGAGAGATGCACTAAACCAAAAGGTTACAATCGGGTTTTCCGAGCTCCCAAACTGCGTAAGATTGAGGGGTCAAAGAAGGACACTCTTGATGGCTTTTGCTTTCTTGAAGAGGTTGCTTCAGAGCTGAGTCTTCCTCCATAAAATAAGTATTTAAAAATAGATTTTACAACTGTGATGGTATAAAGACGAATATAGTAATGTTAAGTGTTAAGACAATTTCTTCTACCTAAAAATTTCCTTTTTCCCCCTTCGGGTTTTATTATAAGTTAAAGCATTTTCATGGGCCCTTGAAAGTATCGTGGGCCCCAGCCCCCTTGCCTGCTGTGCCCAATGGGTAAGCTGGCTCTGGGCAAAACCGGGGCTGTGTAACATGGCCTGGATAGAATATTATGGAGGAATGGATGGAGAAAGGCGATAAAGGAACGCCTGGGTGGCTCAGTTGGTTGGGCGTCTGCCTTCGGCTCAGGTCATGATCCCGGGGTCCTGGGATCGAGTCCCACATCAGGCTCCTTGCTCGGCAGGGAGCCTGCTTCTCCCTCTGCCTCTGCCTGCCTCTCCGCCTACTTGTGATCTCTCTCTCACTCTCTCTCTGACAAATAAATAAAATCTTTAAAAAAAAAAAAAGAAAAAAAAGAAAGGCGATAAAAACAGGTAGCAGCTGTACACGAAGAACACTGAATGACGTGAAGGAATGTGAATTTTGTGGTAGAGCTGGTAGGAAATAGCTGCAGGGCTGGACTGGAGGACTGACAGTTTGGAGGTGGCACTGGAGGTGGGGAGAACATTGCGATGGCTGTTGCTGCAATAGGACAAATAAAGTCTCCAAGCCACAGTGGAGATGGAAGGGTGGGGAAGGGCAAAGAGAGATTTGGGAAGCTGGCAGATTGATGTGAGGGGGTGGGGTAGGGAGAAGCCTGGGCTGATTCTCATGGAAAAGGAGAAAACAAAGAGGAGAGACCATATGGGTTTCAGGGTTTCAGGACTCTGGGAAGATCGAATGGAAAGTCCTTCACCAATAACAAAGCAGGGAAAATGTGCATCCCATGTCGGGCTTGTGGGTGGCTTCAGAGTCACCTCTTGCCCAGATCTCTGCGATAGCTCCCTCTGGGCGTTCCAACCCCCTCTGTGCTGCCCCAGGCACCTCTCCAAAGCTCTATTTCCATTGGGTCACTTTCCTTCTCCCCGTGGTCCAGAGGACAAAACTGCAGTCCTCTCCTGGGTATTTCCAGAGTTTAGAATGGGAAAAATCAGATTGGCTTTTCAACACCCTTTACAGTAGAACACTGTTCCACAACTTCACTTGGCTTTCTCAATCTTCAATAACTCACCCTTCCCGCCAAAGAAACAAACAACGACTATACTTGACTCCCATCTTCCAGTGCAAACACCAGGCTTCCTCCAGAGCAGACCAGGCTAAAACCAAGGGCTGGGGCAGGAAATACACTTACGGGGAGAGGACCTGGGCTCCAATGACTCCTTGAAAGATAAACCTTCATTTATTCACTCTAAAACATCGATCAGGCACCTACTAAGTGCTTTTGTACCATTCTGGCAGGCACAGGGGATGCAGCAATAAGCAAATGAGAAATGATTTGTCATGGAGATGATATTCCGGTGACAGAAGACACGTGGACATGTGGACACGGCACCCTCCAAAAATGGCCACATGTTCTAGAAGTTTGCCTCTTCCTCATTAAAAGGTGGTGTCTAATACTCCTTGCATTCAATCCAGGCAGACTTGTGACTCATTTATACCCAATAAAATGCAGCAGGAGTGATTTTTTTTTTTTAAAGATTTATTTATTTATTTGACAGAGGGAGAGAGATCACAAGTAGGCAGAGAGGCAGGCAGAGAGAGGGGGAAGCAGGCTCCCCGCTGAGCAGAGACCCCGAATCAGGGCTCTATCCCAGGACCCTGAGATCATGACCTGAGCCGAAGGCAGAGCTTTAACCCACTGAGCCACCCAGGCGCCCCGCAGCAGGAGTGATTTCGTGTGATTTCCAAGACTGGGTCAGACTAGGCAATGCGGCTTCTGCCTTGTTAGTTGGGACACATGCCTTTGGAGCCTTGAGATGAAATGTAGGAAGTCCAAGTACCCTGAGACTGCCATGCCATGAGGAAGCCCAGGCCACATGGAGAGGCCGTGCATATGTGTTCTGGCCCATATCCCAGCCAATAGCCACCATCGGCTGCCAAACATGAGTGGATGAGCTTTCAGATGTTTCCAGACACCAGCTGTTAAATTACCTCAGCCTTCAAGTCTTCCCAGCTGAGGCCCCATACATCATGGTACAGAGACAAGCCATGCCCACTGTGTTCCGTCCAAATTCATGACCCACAGAATTCGTGAGTGTTATAAAATGGTTGTTGTTTAAACCACTAAGTTTGAGGTCATTTGCTATACAGGAATAGTATTGAGAACACTGACAATAAGCAAATACATGAACAAGATAATTTTATATTGTGGGAGGTCTCATGAAAACATAAAACAGCATGATAACTTGTTGCAAGGCCTCTTGGTGGGGAGCAGGGTTGGGGGGCAATAGGCAGGGGAGGGATGGATCAAGAAGGGCCTTTCTGGAGAGACATTCGAACAGGATCTGGGTGAGAAGGAGCCCAGCCACTGAAGATCTAAGAGAAGAGACTTCCAGGCAGAGGGTACAGCAAGTGCAAAGGCCCTGAGGCGGGAAACCGTTTGATAAAGATTCTATGAAGATCAAGGCCAATGTAACTGGGAAGATGTATGCGAGGAAGAGAGTGGGGGCAACAAAGTTGGGAGAGGAAGGCAGAGAGACAAGTCATTCTGGTCTTAAAGGCAGAGAAGAGTTAGATTTAAGACTGAGTGAGCTGGGAAGCCACTGGGGAGTATTTACACGAGAGCGACTTGATCTGGTAAACTCTCAGGAAGCGCTTTGGCTGCCAGGTGAACGACAGATTTTTAGGACGGGGAAGCAAGGAAGATCAGTTGGAAGGCTATGGCAGTGGCCCAGGAAAGCAGGGAATGGGTGATGGCCCGAGGCAGCGTGATGGCACTTAAGATGGGGACTGGTGGACAACTCGGGACTCAGCGGCAGTGGCAGGGAGTGACGAGAAGGGAGGAGGCACCCGGCCCGGCAGGTCGGTCCCGGGTGGGGCTGCCACTTGGGTGAGGACCGGAACCCGCACCCGCCTGGAATCCCGGAGGGAGGCCCGGAGCAAAGGCCGGCCAGGACGGCGCGTACTGGCGTCCAGCGTCTGCCGCGCTGAGCCGGCCCTTGGCTGCGCGCCTGCCCGGCGTTTCCGGGCAACAGCTGCAGCTGCCCGAACGTCCCGAACCCGGCGGCCCGGGTAACGTCATCGTCACCTTGGAGACGGCGGGTGAGAACGCGCCCCACCTCCGCCTGCCCCCGCCCCGGGCCGCTCTCCGGGGGCGTGGTCTGGGCGGAGCGCGCTCAGCCTGCGGCCAGGCCCCAGTTCCAGCTCCGCCCACTCCGGGCGGGAGGAGAGGTGGAGCCTGGGTCTCCGCCGCTGGTGTGGTGGCAGGTGTGCAGGGCACTGGGCGAGACCTCACGGAGCGGCCGCTACTCTCTTTGGTTTACGCTGCCGCCGGCGTGCTCACCACCCACCCACCTACCTCTTCTCACCCTTCCCCCTAGGCTGCCACCTTCAATCGTCTGGAAGCGCTCCAATGACATTAAGGTTACCTCCGCGGAGATGCTTTCCCTTGACCACCCAAGCTAAAGTAATGGCCAATCCGCTTCTCGTGGACTGACCTCGTTTTTATTTCCTTCACAGTATCGCTCCCTTCTAAAATTATCTGCTTATAATATATTGTCTTCCCTCTTTAAACCCAAGTTCCGTGAAATCAGGGATGAATTCTGCCGTGTTCATATCTATCCTCTGCATCCTGAACGGAACGTGGCAGGAAGTAGGTGCTCAATAAATGTTAGTCGAATGAATCACTGAATTCACGTAATCATTTCGTTCATCTGTGCCTTCATTTATGTGACATTTACGGAATGTCTTCCAGGCAATTTTGATAAGCACAATTTTGATAAGTGGTACTGAGATGAACAAGACAGGAACTCCACCTGGAGGTGAGAAAGAGATATTAAAACTGATGGTTACCAATAACACTAAAAAATGAACATGTTGAAGTTCCAGATGCTAGGCATATAGCTCCAAGCACTCTGCACGTAATAATTTGCTTAATCTTCACAAGAGTAGGTACTGTAATCGTGCCCACTGTACAGATGAGAACAGTAACAGTCATGCTGTAAGCTGCTGGGCCTCGTAATCAAGTGAGAGCCCCCAGAGGGCGAGGGAGGGGGTAGCCAGGGTTCCAGAGCGATGTAGATATTAGCCCCAAGTGGGTAGATTTGGTATTTTTTTTAAAAGATTTTATTTATTTGAGAGAGAGCATGAGAACGAGCCAACATGAGAGGGGGAAGGTCAGAGGGAGAAGCAGACCTCCTGCTGAGCAGAGAGCCAGATGCGGGACTCCATCCCGGGACTCCAGGATCATGGCCTGAGCTGAAGGCAACTGCTCAACCAACTGAGCCACCCAGACATCCTAGATTTGTTATCTTAATTGCTTCACATCACTCTCTTCCACAGGGGACTGGCTCTTTCCGGTTTAGAGCCCAGCTGCCCCAGCGGACCTCACCGTGTGAGAAGAGCAGGCAGTGAGGGGGCTGTGACATGACATGTAGAAGGCTGATTCCGGGTCTGGTTGTGGTAGGCTAGGAGCCTACCTGTTCAAGGAAAGCGAAGTGTGGACAAGCTCCCACATAACCTTGTTGTGGGGGAGGACATGGGGGAGGTAGCCAGATGGAGGGGTATCCAGGAAACTGAGGAACTACACTCATTCCCATCTCTGGATTTTTGCATGTGCTCTTCTTTCTCTGCCTAGCATGTGCCTCCCCTTGATTTTCACATAACTGGCTCTTTGTTATTCAGATCGCAGGTGAGGTTTTTCCCTTGGAGAGGTTTGCCTTGGCCGTGTCCTCTAGGGCAATCACCTGTCATTGTCACAGCACCGTATGTTAACACTCTTCCCCTAGAGTGGAAGAGTGGCCTAGTCAGGTCCATTACCCTTATTCCTCATCTGGTTTTTCCTGTTTATTCTTGGGCTCTCTGTCTCCTCCTTCTAGAAGGTCAGTTCCCTGAGAGTGTGACCTTGTAAGACCTCACCTCTGTGTCCCTGCTGCCTAGAACAAGCCTGGCATGCAGCAGGCACTCAGTGCTTTTTGAAAGAGTGTAAAGGGCCCTGCACTAAATCATTCTGACCTTCCGAGCCAAGCTCCATGTACTCCCCTTCTCAGGAGCCCCCGCTCTGCATGCAGCACCTGGCCTGAGAAGGGAGAGGGCCCAGCCATCTTGGCCACTGGAGTTCCCCTGGGGTGTGACCCTCTCTCCTTCCCAGGCCTGACTGGGCTACTCTCCCACTCTGGAGCAGGATTCTGGTCAGATTCCACTCCAGGATGATGTCCAAGCACCTCCAGGAGGGGAGACCGGAGGTAGAAGGGCAGCACTGTGTGTATGGGCTGGGGAAGAGGGGAGAGGGGAGCAAGGACAACAGGGGAGGAGTGCGGGGCCCCTTTGTTTCCCAGCCACGGTGGTAGAAGGAGGGGTGGCTTTTCAGAGCTTTCCAACACTGCTCTTGCCAGGAAAATGGGGCACCCGGAGGTGGTGGCTGTCCCACCCCCCGCCCAAAGTGGGATCCCAGACTCCAGAACTGATGCACAAACCATCAGACACGCACAGACAACAGAATAAAACTTGGGTTTATTCAGACCGTATCCTTTCCATTTGGGGTGCAGAGTGAAGGGCAGCGGGGGTGGGGAGGCAGTATCTTTGGCTTTCGGGACATGCCAATTGCTGAGCTTTTTCTTTGGGCTGCCAGGATGACCTGCTGAACAGTGGAGATAGTGATGAAGGGGAGGCAGCAGGGCCCTTCCGGAGCCCTCAATCTGGGACAGAGACCAGCCCTGCTGTCCAGGTGGCCCTGTCCTCTCCAAGAGTTAAGGAGCCGGTGGCAGAGAACATTGTGACTTATAATAAAAGGAATAAAGGCTAAGAGGGGAGGGTCCCTCTGGTCCTAACAGGGCTCCTCTTAGGCTCGGCCTGGGGGCTAGGCCTGTGTGGGGAGCACGTGTGTCTGTATATACTCCAATCTCCACTAGCGGTGGCTGGCGCCCAGGCTTCCCCCACGCC
>JAPYYM010000725.1:0-14360 GCA_028534135.1 Potos flavus
CACCAGGGAGAGAAGCAAATAGAGGTTCGCGCTTAGATGCACGTGGCAGGTGGTAGTCGCGCCGGCTGTTGAAGGCGGGTGGGTCAGACCTGAGTCCGCTTCCTCTCCCCAGTGCCGCAGGGGCAGCTTCACTCTGACACGTAACTCCTCGTCCAAGGATGTGTCTTCTCTCTACTTCCCGAGGAATTACAGGCCATCCCCTGTGACCTCCTGCAGCGCCCCGTCACCATCTCCTCTCTCTCCTCTGTCCCCACTGTCCAGACGGCCTCAGTCTCCGGAGACCAGCCCAGGGATCGATGTACCAAAAAGTTTCCACATCTTGCCTTTTCTTAATAAGCTGAGTATCTTCCTTCATTCAGATAGTATGGTCTGGAAAAGTTTGAGCAGCAAATATTATAAAATAAAGTCATTTGGATTTCAGCAACATATTTTGTTTATTTTATACCTGTAATATAATAAAATGTCTAGAGGAAGTAGTAAAAGTGTCACTGCCTATGAAAGGTCATCTTTTTTCTTTTCTTGAGAAAAGATATTTTATTTTACTTTCCCCAAAGCAGTTGCTGTTTTCAAAGACCCTTGAGAATAGTATCTATAGACTGACTTCCAGAAAAGATTAATAAGTAGAGGCATACATGCAAAATGCATTTTACTAAAGGCCAGTGGTTATATTAGAAACTACACACAATTATCTTTCTTTCATAGATAAGAAATATGGTTTTGAACTGATCCTTTAAAAATCCCCAAAGTATTTGATCTCATAAAATCGTAGTGTTATAATTTATAAAGCAAGGGAAATTCTTGTAAACTCACCATCTGGAGCAAGAATGTTTTGCAATGCAAATTTTTGTACATTTTACATTTATGCCTGTGAATCAGTTAAACACACAGATCCCCGTGCTATTTGCACATGCAAATCAGAGGGAGGAATGTTCCTACAGCGTGCCTGTGTTCGCCGCCGTCCCCCGCCCGCCAATCTCAGTGTGAGTTGCCTGCTTCTCTGTAGAACAGTCTGACTTGATAATATAAGACAAAAATTACCAGGTAAGCTTAAGAGCAAAGCTCCCTCTCCTATTCCTGAATGCCCAGCATCTTCTCTCAATACTCATTGGGTCTGATCTATAGCAGATGCTCGGGAGGGCTTTTCTTAAGCGCACTCGAGATGGAAGTTCTGAGAATTTATAGTCATGTCTAAAACCATGTACTAGGTTTTAGGGTTACAATAACAAAGTACTACAAACCGGGTCCCTCAACAACAGAAATTTATTGTCTCATAGCTCTGGAGGCTGGAAGGCCAAGGTCAAGGTGTCGGCGGGGTTGGTTCCTTCTGAGGTCAGGAGACGCGGTCAGCTCCAGGCCACTCTCCTGGATTCCGGTGATCTGGTGGCCATCCTTGGCTTCCTTTGGCTTGTGGAAGCATCACCCAATCTCTGCCTTCGTCCTCACCCTTCATTCTCCCTCTGTTGTCTGTGTCCAAAGGATGCCAATCTTTGGATTAGAGGCCCATCTACTCCAATCCAATCTTATCTTAACTAATTACATCTGCAGCAACACGATGTCCAAATAAGATCAAATTCTGAAGCCCTGGGTGTTAAAATCTCCATGTATTTGTCAGGGTGGGGGGCACAATTCAGCTCATAATGCCTATGAAGAACAGCCACTTTCCTAGACTGAATTTACCTCCATCAACAGAGGCTGGTTTCCACATAAGACCGGTTTTAGAAACGAGGTTCTGAACATTGACTGCACATTATATTTGCCTGATGGGCTTTAAAAAGTCCTGATTCTCAGGTTGCATCTTAAACCAATTAAATGATGATCATACAAGGTGGTTTTTCTTGAAGTATTAAAGTTTCTCAAATGTATAGTGAAGGCTGATGGCCACTAGTTTAGACCAATCCTGTCAACCAGAGATGTTCCCAGCCTCATCCCTGTGGGCATGTTCAATATCAAAAAGTTAGCAAAGGGTTCTCTGATGTCCCTAAAGCAGCTCCCCAAGGCTTGAGTCCTCACTCGGATTCTGATCAAATCTTACTCAGTATGCCATGCTTAATATGAGCTTGGTGTGGAATCTTGGCTCAGAGCAGCCCAGAAGCAGCAAACCAGTGGGAATCATGAGGCACGATGACAGGGAAGGGGTACGTGACCACCCAGCCCGAGGAGGAGACACCAAGGACCCCAGCTGAACATTTTCATCGTGTGCCACTTGAACATTTTCATTGGCAGGACTTGGAGCGTTTAGGGGATCAAAGCCGGGTCAACAGCTTCTGCCTAAGAAGGCAGGAAAATCCACACTACATTTTTGGAGAGAAATATCAAAAAGAGATGAAAGAAAGATTCATCTAGGAAGGGGGTGCACTTCAGTAACTATAGAATTGATTCCCAGGAAACTTTCCATGTCCTGATAATACTGGACGAATACAGTATTTTAATGAAATAAATCTTCTATTTTATTTGCAAAGTAGGATAAAATTTATGCAATTAGAACACACTAATTATCTTGTCTTTGGTCTCAGGTCAGTGAGATTGTCTTTGACAATTTTCTGACCCCAGTGGTTGGGCATTCATCTTACTTCCAATTTCGCGGTGTAAGATTGCCAGGGCAGGTCATCCTCAGGAGAATGGCTTACTAGGGGCTTCCTGGGAGGATCTGATGGGATTCATGATCTTGGGGTTGGGTTCATGGAGGCCGTTCATTCCGAAATCAGCCCATATG
Source organism: Potos flavus (assembly GCA_028534135.1). Lineage (NCBI taxonomy): Eukaryota > Metazoa > Chordata > Mammalia > Carnivora > Procyonidae > Potos > Potos flavus. The sequence continues at coordinate 2,714 of JAPYYM010000725.1, forward strand.
GCCACCTCTGCAGCCAGGTGTTACCCTCGGGCAATCAACACGTGGGGGAGGTGCCGAGGGAGTGTTCACACCGCAGGTGCACTCGCTTTATGTGTACGAGTCATGCAGACACTGCGCCTGTCTTTAATACATGTGTCTACATCTTATACATAGCGTTTGCATCCTGCAAATGTGTGCACATGTCTTGCATAGAACATACATGTCTTACATGCGTATGTCTTAAACATATGTGTATATATTACATATATGTACGAGTCAGATTGGGCCAGAAGGGCTTTAGTAAAATATACCATCTGCTTTGGATTATTCCAACACATAAGCCAAGGTTGCTGGGATTGCCTCATTTGCAAATCCTCCAGCGAAATACATCAATACAATATAAAGGTATTGAACGATGGTGACTTAATGAACATGAAGAACCCACACGATAGAAATAAACACAGCTTGAAGTTTTCAGCTATGAGATCTTCACATTTTTGATGGTGATTGTTAGCACGATGCAGAATTCTAAAACAGTTTAGTGAAAGCTTCTTTCTCTTCTTGTGTATCTGAGGAACACCGGCCCCGTGATCAACACTGTAGGGCAAGGACTTGCAGTGAAGGAGGAACATTTCTGTTCTTTCTTTTGCTCAGACCCCCTGGTCATAGGAGAAGGGCTTCTTGGTATCATAAAAGCCACCCCAGAGTAATTGGTCAATGCAAACATTAACAAACAAATAAGCTGAAACTACAAAAGCACAGTTAGGAAAAAGAACAAGGGACTTAAGCAACCATCAAGAATCTGGGGGACCATAACCATGCTCAAGCTGAGCACAGTTCCGAGCCTCTTTCACTGAAGTCTGAGTCCCAGAGGAAGAACTCGCTCTGCTTCCCTCCACACTGCTCACTCCTGTCTGGGTGGCTCGGGATCTGAGATGTCAGACACTGTGCCAAAAGAATTAAGGAAGAATGACTGTTCATGAGAACTCATGCTCTCAGCTCTTCTAAGTGTAGTAGAAATAAAGTGCAAGCCTTTTTAGTAGCTAAGAATTTTGTGGTAGAATAATCTTGTTCCGGATTTCTTGGAGGTAAGACTCAAAGTCAAGTACACAGGTAATACTGACACCACTGCCCACTCTGCCACCACGCTTATGTCCAGGAGCAGTCTGGACACTCAACACAGCGAGGTACGCAGAGAGATATTGACATAATCGCGCTTCCTTGTAGGTGGCACACATGGCACAAAGGCACTACTCAGGAGGCTGGAGGAAAGACAAAGGGGCATGAGATAGAGACAGAAGGAGAGCCAGTGTGGGGCAGCCGCTCAGTGTCGAGGACTGATTTTTCCCTATAGGACACTGCCGCATCTTCAAGGCTCCCAACGTGGACGAGGGGGCATTTCAGTTGTGCATCTCACATCTCAAAGGTTCTCCCCTTAGGAATTTTGGTTCATGTTTGGCAGGAGCCTCGATGTCTCTAGGGAAATTCTGGGGTGGGAAGAGGGGCAAGGGTTGTGTATAAAGGAGATGGGGTCAGGAGGCTAAAGAAAGGAGCCTCCGGATTGTGCCTGCCAGTCTAGATGGAGACTGCGTAGCTTCAGTCCTTGCAAGGCTGGAAGTGGCCAAGGCCATGGAGCCAGGAGGCGCTGGGAGGAACAGAAGCCATGTGTGCCACCTACAAGGAAGCACGATTATGTCAATATCTCTCTGCGTGCCTCGCTGTGTTGAGAGGTGACCCACAAACGTCCTGTGCAACATGTATGAGGCCAATCCCAGGCTGTGGAAGCCACTAGGGACCGTCATGAGCAGAGTTTGTGCTCCGGGTGGGATGTCGGGAGCAGAGGTCTGCAGCTGTGTCCCGTGGCCCAGAGTCATTTCTTCTGTCTGCACTGTATCCCTTCCAATTCATGCCGATCCTGGTGTCCCAATCCTGGAAAGACCGGGAAGGATTTCTGTAGTGCACGCAATCGCCAGGACGCTCCAGATGGGCCGGCCAATGGGAGCGAGCTAAAGCAGGTCCAGATCCTCTCTGGAGCAGGGCCACCCTCCCCACCCTAACAACTGGGGAGAAGGGCCTGGAGCTTCAAAGTCCCGGCTTCCTAGAACTCCCCAAGTAGGACAGTTCAGTGGCCCATGCGCTTTTGTAGGAGCAGTCAGAGGAAGTCGGGAGTAGGGACTGCGGAGAGGGAAATAGAGGGTTTCCGAAAGCCGTGTGTGTGGGTCGGACCCGCAGACGCCCCAGGACAGCCTCACGGGCATCTTTGCTGTGAAGAAGCAGCTGGTCTGGAACGCCAAGTTTGAACCAGGTAACCTCCAAACTGGCAGAGTTATTAAAACTCTGGGATTTGCACGCGGGGCGAGACGCTGCCTTCCCAAGGCTCCGCCCTGGTGCGGACGTGGCCGTGTTGCAGTTCCCCTGTCCCGGGACGAAGCGCACAGGGACGTTCTTAGCGATGAGATGCTAAGATCTGTCTGTTCCCGAGAGGATGAGCAGACCGCACAGGGAAGACACAAGCAGGGAGGTTCCCGCAGGAAAACAGCCTCTCTGCAGTCATGTATTTAAAGACAGGCAAAGAGACGAGAAGCGTGTGGAGCAGCACACACAGGCAGCACACACGCATGCACACACAGCCTCGGCCCCCGAAGGCGTCCTCCATCACTTGCGGGCGAGGCTTCGTCTGTGGTCCTCCACTTTCCTTATTTAAGTGCCCCAAAGAGTAGGTGTGACTGGGTGCTTATCGTGGGGTGGAGCTATTCCACTCTTGTGGTCCAGACCGCCCTCTGGCCCCAGGTATTTGCTTGGTGGACGCGGTTAGCCGGTTGCTCTTGCAGCGCCCCCTGCAGGGGAGGCACGCGCTGCCATTCTTCCTGGTTAGCAGGACAGCGTCCAGAGGGCCAGAGGGGTCAGCTCACTTCCTCTGTCACCTGCTGCATCGGGGACTCGAGACTCCCGTCATTCCCTGCTGCTGCCCCGAGTGGCGTTTCTGGCTGAGCCGGAGAGGGAGTGGGAGACGCTTAATTCGGCAGCGCGTCTGGATGAAATGAACTAAATGAGGAGGCGGCACAAAAATGCATCCTCGGTGTCTCTCTCCTGAGGCTGGAGACCGCCGTCGCGCGGCCCAGCTGCCAGGGTCTGCGAAAGGTTGTCTGCAAGAAGAAACAGAGATCTGGAGGCCAAGGCAGAGGGACAAGATGACCCGCCCAGGATCAAAGCTGTGAAAGTTAACCTCAAACGGAAATCAGTCCCATTTACGGCCACCCAGCGTAGCCTGGCAGAGTGCAGGCATCATGCCACGTGGGCCCGGAGGGCCAGGAGGGAATGTGTGTGTGCAGGTGTGCACTCGTGCATGCGTGTGCACGCGTGTGCACGTGTGCACAGGTGGGGGGAACAGGCTGATGGAGGAGTACAGGAAAACAGGAGGCTAGAGGGTAAGTCTAGAAAGGAAACAGGGCCTTATTCGGAATCTATGTTCCATGTTTGATGGCCAGATGTCTGGCTAGTTTGTAACATAAGGGTTTCGTTTCTTTAGAAAACAAGGGTGTTCCGATCCTCAAACTTTTTTCCTTTGTAGTTCAGATTGATACATTACACACTGGAAAAACAACTTAATGACACGACACTTACAAGAGTCGGACCGAAATGCAGAACTCACAATAGCAAATCAAAGCCAGGAGATGCAGAACACGAGGACGTCCTTTTCATCTGGGCTCCCCGTCACCAAAGGAATCCTTTCCCGCTGTTGCCTTTGGCGCCCTTTCTGAGCAGCAGAGACGAGAATGACAAGGAGTAGGGGACCCTGTCTGCTCAAGCGGCGGTGAGAGCAGAGGGCTGGGACACCACACTTTCCTCCCACTCTCCAGGCTTCCTGCTCCCTTCCCTCCCACTCTCTCGTTTCTCCTCCTTCTGTTTTTCTTTCTCACCTGCAGCCTAGGACCGGGGCAGAGCTGGACGCCCCACTAATGTAATAAAGAGCAGCTCCCTACCGCGGCCCTGGGCAGCTGGCACAGAGACACTGGCATGAGACATTTGTCGTTCATTGCACCAGATCATCAGGCTTCAGCATTTGGGGGCTGGACCTTCATTTCTGGGTGTACAGTAGCCCGCAAGAGCACAGTATTAATTGCTGTGGGTAATGAATTCAGATTTTGTCTTACAAGTTTCATCTCACACAGTCTCTATCAAACCCTTTGAATTCACACTGCTGCTTAGGGAGAGTCAATGTAATGTTCACCTTACAGGGTCGGATCCTACTCCCAGGAATCCTTGCCGGGCCCCAGCCTCTGGCCTTTCCTGAATGTGTGCCCATCTGTGTGGCACACTGCACCCACTGTCACACCTTCCGGATATTTTTCCTGGGGTCACATCAGAACCTGTTCCATGGACAAACCATTTCAACTCAGACATAATGACCCATCCAGTAAGAAGAGACACACAATCCATCTCCAGACTACACCAACACTCGTTATAAAGGAGAGTCACTGCATTTCTAATGGAGACAGGAGAAAGGGAAGGTCCCCAAAAACAGATGTTACAAAAATAGCCTATGTCATTAAGGCAGCAAAACAATATGAAAATGGGATGCACTTGAGACCAGCACATATTTCCATAATTTATGGAAATGGCTTTTTCCTGCATTTAATGGCCATCAGGAGCTCCATTAACAACATGCCCCTCTCTTTCTTCCTCTATACCCTCAAATTAGAAATCACTATATCATTCTGCGTGTGTGTGTTTTCTTTTCTTTTTTTATTTTTTTTGCTTTAATCCCATTTAATTTCTTGAACTGTAATCTGTTGTTGCCTTTGACTTGAGTCTGAAAGAAACCTCAGGATGTACAGCAAGCCCAGCAGACTAGACTGGAATTAGTATCAGAAGTTACTGTTGACCCGTGTTCTTGATGTTCATCCCACGCTGCCTTCATCCACAGGCTCTTTCTCAAAGAGTTCTCCTTTTTTCCCTGGGAGGGGTAACTGCTTGGCAGAATCCACAAGTCCACGGTCATTTCTAGTTGTCTCTTTGGCAACCTGCACCCTGATTCAGCAGCCCTGGTATTTGCCACAAACAACAGCTTTAATCTTTCCTCGAATGACTGTTTGGAGAGCAAGACAAATATTGTGGGCACCAGGAAGGGCAGTCCTCCACGCCCCATTTGCAATGTGAATAAAATGAGTGAGACCTGATAAGAAACCCTGCCTGAGGGTCAGCCTGGAAGGTGAATGCAGACCAGTTGTTTTGTCGAGTGACCCAGAGTTTGGGTTTGCTCGACATTTCTGCATCATTACATTTAGCTTATTATTTATGTGTTTGCAGCAACGTTACAGAAGTGATGTTGTATCCTTCTCTGTGCATCGTATCACGAGCCACAGGATGTCCCTTTGTCTCTTTGCCCATAAAATTATCTTTGATTATTTCATTAAAGTGATGTCACCAGGTTTTTCCATCATAAAGTTATTATTTTTCCACTTGTAATTAAGCCCTTTGTGGAGAGAGGCTTTGGGACCATGAACAGGTCCTGTTCTTTGTCATTTTCATCCAGTGATGTTAGCAACCAGTGATGCAGAGAGCGAGAACAGGAAACAGGAAACAGGAAAGCTGCGGAAGCAATATTAGTATCAGACAGGACAGAATTCAATATGGAAAACGCTAAACATTATAGAGGGATATTACACCTGTATCAAAAGTCCAAACTTACAAACAAAATACATCAGTAATAAAGCTTAATATACCAAACAAGGTAACATTGAACCTGTAGAGATAGAAACACAAACATAATGGTATGATGAAAGTCTTTTATAAATATCACTAGATCAGACATTTTCCCTAGAACAAAATAAGAACATAGGCTAATTTTAAAAGGTAATTAAAAATTTGCAAATGTGTGAATAAATAATACATGTATAAAGAAATGCACTTTTTTTAAAAAGATTTTATTTATTTGACAGAGACAGAGAGATCACAAATGGGCGGAGAGGCAGGCAGAGAGAGAGGGGGAAGCAGGCTCCCTGCTGAGCAGAGAGCCCGATGCGGGGCTCGATCCCAGGACCCTGAGATCATGACCTGAGCCCAAGGCAGAGGCTTAAACCCACTGAGCCACCCAGGCACCCCAGAAATGTACATTTTTAGAAAGTGTTTTGTGTGGGGATTATTTGCAAACATTGGTATGTACTTAGCTACAAAAGCTAAACTCATTTTTAAATGGAGAGTTTTTTTTTTTTTTTTAATTTTATTTTTGTTGTTGTTCACGGTCTCTGATTATGAGTTAGGAATAAGTGGTAAGAGATAACAACAGTCTTTGGCTCTTCAGTTACGGAGAAGCACTGTCTTAGATGACTCATGGATTCTACCAAAAGCTGCGGAGCAAAATAAAGGCTGTATGTCAAGATCGTTACATTCAAGAGGAGAAGCCGTATATGGAGAATACTTGTATTCATTTGAATACGTTAAGAGAAAAAGCAAAAAAAACCAAAACCAACAAAAACTAAGGAAAAATAAATTTAAAAGATGTTAAAAATAATTCAGTACAAAACAATAAAAACAACCGAAATGAGAAAAGAAATCCAAATCTGTTTTTTCAAAAATCAACACTATAGATAAACATTTCATAAGCTTCATTAAGCACATTACTGAATCGTAAATAAGCACGAGCCTATTGGGGAAAAACATCCATTACACGAAATGAATGAGCGAGGAGGTTGGCAGTGAAGTGTATGAAATCTTAGAGCATCTCTCTACTCTCAACATGACCTAAGAAACTGACTGGATACTTTTTAGATGATCTGACTGCAGATATGATGTAATCACACCACAGGTGAGAGAGATCACTGTTTCAAAAGCAGTTGGGGCATTGGAACAAATAAGTTCCCTTTTGTCCACTTTTCGTTTGAAAAGATTCAGTTTCTTTTCTTTTTTTTTTAAAGATTTTTATTTTTATTTTTATTTTTTTAATATTCATGGGTATTTTCTTTTTTTTCCCCCAAATACTTTTATTTTATTTCAACCTCTGTTCTCCCTGTACCTCCTCAGCACACCTCACACGTTGCCACACCCCCTCCTCCCCTTTCTTGGCCAATGGTCTTGTGGCCATGCCAGGTGGGACGGGCCCAGATGGGCCCATTTCTGCTTCAGTGAATCCACTCGGATTCGGAGCCTCGGTGGGAGGGCTGCTTGAAAGAATTCAGAGGTGATATTTGCATGACATTATCATGTAGGGAGTTCTTTTGGTACCTCATGGATTGATGTCATGCTTTCTCTTGACACAGATATTTATTTTTGTGATGTTCTCAGAGTTGAAATGTGGTACATGCACATTGTAAAACTGTACACAAACACAGTCATCTCATTTCCGATCACATCGGGCTGGATCCTGAAGACGTGGTCAGGGAAGAGGCCGGCACGGAGACGGACGCTGGCAGAGGGCAGCGGTAAGTGCGGCACTGTGGGGTGCCCAGGGGTCCGGCCTTGAGTCCCCCTGCACCAGTGTCTCAGGAACTCAAGAGGTAGAAACGTTCAATGACTAATGCATGGACTCGGAGGACAGAATCTTTGAGTTTGAACCCTGGCCTCATTACTCATGAGTTGTATAGCTTTAGTCAAATTAATTTCCATCTCCCTGCCTCAGTTCCTCATCTGTTAAAAGGTCATGATAATGTTTTTCTCATATGGTTTCCTTATTTGGGGACTGAGTGTGTTATGGTATCTTGTACTTAGAACATTGACTGACACACAAGTTCTATGTTTAGCTATAATTATCTCAAGCTACACCATTTCTTGGGGGAGAATCATTTCAATTCATTACACATTTGTTACTTAATTTTTTTGATGAGAAGATAAGATACAGAAAACACTGAGTCTCAATAATCAGGGTTTTTTCTCATGACGATTATTATGAAGTGTGGGTTTTGGGGACTAAACTTCCAGTAATAATGGTGTGAGGAGAACATTAAAAAACCTAAGAATAAATATACCAAAGATATTTGGTATATTTACCCTCAGAAAAAAGAACAAAACTGGGCAAAATATTAAAAACAACAATTTCAGGGTTCTGAGAAATGACTGCGAGTAGAGAATAATGAGGAACATTTTAGATATGAGAGATAAAATATTCCAGAAAGAGTACATATGTAGGTAAAGCTGAAATAACTGTGATTTTTTCCCTTAATTCTTTTAAAAGATGTATGGCTGTTTAAAGTAAACTTGTAACATTGTATTTTTTGGAATTATAATATAAATGCATGAAATACATATGACAAGGAGGAGAGGGTATATGGAGTTGTAATTTTGCTAAGTTTCTGTGTTTAACCAGAAGTTAACATTAACTTAGAGTAGATTTTGCAAAGGTAAAGATTTATATTGTAATACCTAAAACAACTACTAAAAATATACATATATATAGCAATATAGCTAAAAAGTAAAAAGAAAAATTAAAATGGTACTAAAAATATTTGTTTAAATCAAAAGAAATTAGTAACAGAGGCAGATGAATCAAAGGAGATAAGAAAACATGACAAGAATGGCAGATATAAATTCAGCCATGTCAAGAATTGCATGAAATGTGAATGGAATAAACAATTGAATCAAAGTTGTAACTTACCACACTGAATGAGAGAGCACAGCTTGATTATGTGCTGCCTAAAAAAGATGTACTTTAAACTCAAGGACATAGCTAGTATGAAAATAAAGGATGCAAATATATATTCTCTGCAAGCACTAAGCTTAGGGGAAATAGAATGGCTATTTAACTGTGGGAAAAAACATATGGTAAAAACTAAAGAAAAAAATAAGTATTTCATGACGATAAAAGGAAAACTAGAAAAAAAAAACATAAAAATTATGAATACTTACGCACCTAAAAACAGACCTTAATATGTATAGCAAAAACTGGCAAAATTGAAGGAAAATAGAAATATTGACCTTCATAGTTGGAGATTGTAGTGAACTCGCTCCATTAATAAAATCCCTAAGTATGTGGACTTGAACAGTATTTTCAACCAACTTGACCTAACATCCCCAAGACACTGTGAGTACACTGTTATGTAAATACAAAACAGCTGTATGTACATACTTTTCAAGTTCAACTGGAACTTTCTCTAGATAGACCTTAAGCTGGGTCATAAATCCTGTCTCAATGAATTGATCTTTATGTCTACTGTTATGCCAATACTTTACTCCCTTGATTACTTAATTTTGTAGCAAATTTTGAGATCAAGTAATATAGGTCCACTGGCTGTTCTCTTATTTTAAAATTATTTTGTTATTCCAGGTTTTTTTTACTACGTTTTGTTTTGTTTTGCATTTCCATATACATCTGGAATCAGGTTGTTAATTTCAATGCCATGGCTGCTGGGGTTTTGGTGGAGATGACCTTTGAGCGACACATCAATTTGGAGAAAATTCCCATATTGACAACATTAAGTCTTCTAATCAAAGAAATTAATACATCTCTATTTTCTTCATTTCTGAGGGCAGTTTTATGGATTTTAGTAGAGAAGTTTTGCAAATCTTTTGGTATATTTATTCTTAGGTTTTTTAATGTTACTGTAATAAAATTATTTTTATGAATTTTAATTTTAGATTTATTGGCTACTAGGACAGGTAAATATAATTAATTTTTATATATCAGACTTGTACCTGCAATCTTATTAAAACCACATATTTGTTTTAGTAGATTTTTGAGTAATTTGAGGAGTCTTTTTCCCTTCAGAACTTTTTGGGTGTAGAATCATGGTATCCGCCAATTCAGGTGTACGCGTTCCTTTCCAATCTGCGTGGATTTCTTGCTGTATTGCACATGGACAGGATACCCCTGTCTTATGTGCTCCATAAGAATCAAGCACTTGTCTTTCTCCACTAAATATTCTGTGAGCTGGAGGTTCTCTGTTGATGCCCTCTCCCCGGTTGAGGAAGATCCCATCATTCCTTATTTCCTGAGAGTCTTTATCATGAATGGTAGGAACTCCGTGAAATGTTTCCCTGTAGAAGCACCGGAGGGAACTTGAGGGATAATGTGATTGCTAGAAAGCGTGACTTTGTGGTGGTTGCACAACTGCACACTTTTTTTTTAAGTAGGCTCCACGCTGGGCTCCCCCATCGTGGGACTTGAACTCACAGCTGGGAGATCGAGACCTGAGCTGAGATCAAGAGTCCGATGCTTAACTGACCGAGGCACCCAGGCGCCATGTACACTTTTATTATAACTCATCTCGCTGTGCACTTACATGGGCTGAACTTCATTTCATATAAAACACACTCCAATAAAGCTATATAAAGGTTTTCATGATGAAGGACAGATGAGAGATGGCTTTAGACACAATCACGGTGACAGAATGCTACTCGTCACAGGCGGTCGGGAGCCCCTGCAGGAGATGCCAATTTCCGTTTTACAGCAGCGCTGCAGGAGGGGACACACAAGCCAGCCCAGGGGTGCCTTGGGAAGCACTTGGAGGACGTGCGTACTTTAGAATGGAGGAAAGACATCTGCTGCCCATAAATTCTTGGCCTATATGGGTCATTTCATGAAAAATAGTTTTAATACTCACTTATTTATTCCCCAGTAGCCTATACGAGATTGGTGAACACATTTGTATCTTCACAAAGGTGGTTTTCAGTATTTATCCCAATGCCCTGTGCATCGTTAATATGCAACAAAAATCCATTTAACAAACGAATGAGGGCTTTCTTTAAAATTAACAAGTCAAGATACAACAAATGTTGATGAGGATGTGGAGAAAAGAGAAAGGCGAGTGTATGGAGAAAGCCCCTCTTACACTGTTGGTGGGAATGCAAGCTGGTGCAGCCATTCTGGAAAACACCATGGAGGTCCCCAAAAAGTTAAAAATAGAACAACCTATGACCCAGCAATTGCACTACTAGGTATTTATCCAAAAGATACAATGTAGTGATCCAAAGGGGCACATGCACCCCAATGTTTATAGCAGTGATGTCCACAATAGCCAAACTATGGAAAGAGCCCAGATGTCCATCGACAGATGAATGGATAAAGAAGATGGGGTCTATATATAATATGGAATATTACTCACCCATCAGAAAGAATGAATAAGTACCATTTGCAATGAGGTGGATGGAACTAGACGGTAGGCTGAGCGAAATAAGTCAATCATAGAAAGAGAGTTATCATATGGTTTCACTCGTATATGGAATACAAGAAACATTGCAGAGGATCATAGGGGAAGGGAGGGAAAACTGAGTGGGAAGTCATCCGAGAGGGAGACAAACCATGAGAAACTCTTTTTTTTTTTTTCCCAAATACTTTTATTTTATTTTTTCAGTGTTATGAGATTCATTGTTTATGTACCACACCCAGTGCTCCATGCGATCCATGCCCTCCTCAATACCCACCACCAGGCTCGCCCATCCCCCTACCCCCTCTTCCAAAATTCTCAGTCCCTTGTTCTGAGTTCACAGTCTCTCATGGTTCTTCACCCCTCCGATTTCCTCCAATTCATCCCTCCCTTCCCTCTCCCAATGTCCTCCGTGTTTTTCCTTATGCTCCACACGTAAGTGAGACCATATGATAACTGACTTTCTCTGCTTGACTTATTTCACTCAACATAATCTCTTCCAGTGCAGTCCATGTTAAAATAAAAGTTGGGTATTCATCCTTTCTGATGGAGGCATAATATTCCATTGTATATATGGACCATATCTTCTT
>JAPYYM010000726.1:0-14359 GCA_028534135.1 Potos flavus
CCTTACGCTCCACCCGTAAGTGAGACCATATAATTGACTTTCTCCGCTTGACTTATTTCACTCGACATAATCTCTTCCAGTCCAGTCCATGTTAAAATAAAAGTTGGGTATTCGTCCTTTCTAATGGAGGCATAATATTCCATTGAATATATGGACCATATCTTCTTGATCCATTCATCTGTTGAAGGGCATCTTGGCTCTTTCCACAGTTTGGCGATTGTGGCCATTGCTGCTATAAACATTGGAGTACATGTGTAGATTTAGGGTATATTTTGATCTATTAGAAGAAAGTGTATCCCAAAATTTTAAAGAAAAAAGAAGAAAAAAAACCCTATATGTATACAAAAAAATAAGGTTAAATACAATGATGGGATAAAATATGTAACAGCGAAAATTAGAAAAGATTTTTAAAAAGGTGTTGATTAGATACTAGTTAAAAAACGTTAAAATAAGAAAGAGGAAAATGAAATAAAAATATGAAAAAAGATAAAAAAAATACAGTAAGAAAAAAATAAAATTTAAAGAATTTAACTCAGAAAGACTAAAGGGTCATGGGAAAAAAAAGCCATGAATTCTATGTGTTGCTTTTTCCTATCTCAGGAGTTCTGCTGTTTTCTTTGATCGGTGAACTTTGTCTTGGCTGGATATTTTTGTTCATCTTCTGGGGGAGGGGCCTGTCACAGAGATTCTCAAGTGTCTTTGCCCAAGGCGGAATTGTACCGCCCTTGCCAGAGGCCAGGCTAGGTAATCTGCTCGGGTTCGCTCTTGTAGTTTTTGTTCCCTGAACGCTTTCCGTACAGCTTTGGAGGAGGGGAATGAAAATGGCGGCCTCCCAGTCTCCAGCCCGTAGGAGCCGAGAGCTCGGGGCCCCACTCCTCAGTGCTCCCCCAGAGAAAAGCAGTCAGTCCCTCCCGTCTCTCTGGTCTCTGGCCGCGCTCCGAGCTCACCGGCCTGTGACCGAGCGTTTCTGTCCCTGGCGCTCGGCCGTTTGGAGTCTCCAAACCCAGCAGATTCCTGCCGCGAGCTACCACGCGGCTCCTCCCGGAGGAGGAAGGAGGGTGTCTCTCCAGATCTGCCCCTTGTGGGGTCCCTGCTCGAAGACCAGCGGCGGCCCGACTCCGCCGGGATCACGGTTCAAGGTAAGCCCGAGCTGTTATTCCACTGTTCGGCTGGGTCTCTGCCATTGGCTTCCCCGTTCTGATACCTGGGAGCTCTGCCACCCTCAGACACCCCCGGTCTTTCTGTGACCCCACGGGTCCTGAAACCAGGCTATCCCCGCGAGGGCTCCACCTCCCGCTTAGCCTCTGGAGCGATGTCCCTCAGTGAAGCAGATTTCTAAAAGTTCCGATTTTGTGCTCCGCTGCTCTGCGGCTTGCCGGGAGCCGGCCCCTCCCCCTGCAGTATATCTACCCATCGCTTTGGATTCACTTTTCTGCACGTCCTACCTTCCGGAAAGTGGTCGATTTTCTGTTCCTAGAGGTGCTGTTCATCTTCTTTTCTATTTCCTGCTAAGTTTGTAGTTGTTTAGAGTGGTTTGATAACTATCTAGCTGAACTTCTGGGATCAGACACTATCTCCGCCCCTTACTCCTCCGCCATCTTGCTCCTCTCTCTCTCTGAAACTCTCATATATTTTTTGATAGGAATGCAGAAATGCACATTTATTTTGAAAAAGTCTGGCAGTTTCTAATGAAGTTAAACACCCATCTTTCCTGTGATCTAACAATTCCATTCCTAGGTTCTTACGCAAGAGAAAAGAAAACTTAAGTTCACGAAGAGACTTATAAGGAAATGTTCATGGTATACTTATTTATAATATAGCACCAAATTGGAAACAAATGAAAGGTCCATAACAAGAAAATAGATAAACAGTGGATGGCTTATTTGTATAATTTAATAATATTCCACAATAAAAAAAGAGACTAAATTACTGGAGAAGGGTAGTCAGCAACATGGATGCATCTCAAAAGTCTGAGGTTAAGTAAAAATCAGAGTATATGTTGGGAATTTTTTAAAACTGAATATATGACTGTTTGTCTTTTAATAATAGAATTTAATACATTTATTATGTCAAGTTTTTATTTAAATTCTAAGTAGTTAACATATAGTGTAATATTGGTTTCAGGAGTAGAATTCAGAATTCAGTGGTTCATCACTTACATACAACACCCAGTGCTCATCACAACAAGTGTCCTCCTTCATACCCATTACCCATTTAACCCATCCCACACCCACCTCCCCTCCATCATCCCCTCAGTTTATTCTCCATAGTAAAGACTCTGTCATGGTTTGCCTCCCTCTTTTTTTCTTCCCCCTTCCCCTTTCATCTGTTTTGTTTCTTGAATTCTGCATATGAGTGAAATCATATGGTATTTGTCTTTCTCTGATTTATTTCACTTAGCATTGTACTACTAGGTATTTACCTAAAGGATACAAAAATACTAATTCAAAGGGGCACATATACCCCAATGTTTATAGCAGCATTATCAACAACAGCCCAAATGTCCATTGACTGATGAATGGATGAAGAAGATATGGTATATAAACCACATATATACCAATGGAGTATTACTTAGCCATCAAAAATAATGAAATTTTGCCATTTGCAATGACATCGATGGAGCTAGAGTGTATTATGCTAAGAATTTAATTCATTTAAAACAATATAATTTAGTAGTTAAGAACCTGGATTGAAATTCTAGCCCTACAGTTTTTTAGGTGTGCGATCATAGCAACTACCAACCTGTGTCTTAGTTTTAATATCTCAGTAACTCTGTTACTGAGAATAATAGTACCTACTTCATGAGGTTATTGTGAGTATCAAATGAATTAATATATATGCAAAGGGCTAGGGCACTTGGGTCGTTCATTCTGTTAAGTGTCTGCCTTTGGCTCAGGTCATTATCCCAGGGTCCTGGGATGGAGCCCACATCAGGCTCCTTGTTTAGCGGGCTCAGCAAGGAGTCAGCTTCTCCCTTTGACCTCTCCCCTCTCATGCTCGCACGCTCTCTCTCTCTCAAATAAATAAAAATCTTTAAAAAAAAAAAAAAAGACAAGAATTTAGCACACATTCAGTTCTCTTTCTCCACCCCACTGACTCCCCATTCAGTGATATCATCACCATTTATTTACTTATTTTCACATTTGTTGCTATAATTATTTATACTTGGCTACAAAGTTTGCTGGTTTCTTTGGTCACCATTGAACATAATGTGTTCCATTCTTTCCTTGATTCATGTATTATTTTTCTGAATACATTATCAAATAATTCTATCAGGGAGAGTATACAGAGTCTAAGACTTTCTGTATCTGAAAATTTTTTTTTCCTCTGGCCAGAATGCTAACTTGGCAGAGTATAGGATTCTGGGTTTAGAATGATTTTACTTTATTTCCTTAAAGATACTTCACCATTAAGTTCTGATTTTCACTTTTGCTATTGAA
Organism: Potos flavus; assembly: GCA_028534135.1. Classification (NCBI taxonomy): domain Eukaryota; kingdom Metazoa; phylum Chordata; class Mammalia; order Carnivora; family Procyonidae; genus Potos; species Potos flavus. The sequence goes on from JAPYYM010000726.1 coordinate 3,441, forward strand.
AAGTCTGATACTAATCTGATTGTTCCTTTCATGTTCTAGATACAAGGTTTGTACTTGATCCGTAGTGTTCCGAAATGTTATAAGATTAAATCTAACTACTTCTGTTAAATTTCTTTTGTTATTTTCATCTTTTCTTTGAATTTTTTGACTCTTTCTTGTTTACTTGTTCATCTTTTCTGAAGCTTATGTTAGAACTAATGCAAGAACTTCTAGATCTGTCTTTCATTGTCCTCACATTTTTTTATCTTTTGTGTGTGCTGAATTCTAGAAGAATATTTGGCTCAACTCACTACCTTCATTACAGAAATGAAAAGGAGAGAATTTGGGGTTTAATTAATACAGGCTACTAGTCACCACTGTTGAAACAACTCATAAGATAAGACTGACAGTGGATCAGGAGCATCATTTTTATTAGCATTTTATATGTAGAGGGCAGCACACTTCATTAATTACAAAGAGTAGTGAATGATATATGAATGTGTATGCTTGTCTTTCCAGACAGACTATTTGATAAATTTCATTACTTATATAGTTTTGCTACCAAGATAAATTCCAATAAGCCTTTTCTATATAATCAGTGAGTACATTGCCAACTTTTGCATAAAACTATACATTATAAAGTAAGCTTTTTAGTTGTTGAATCATTAGCATATATAACTTTTATAACTTTTATAAATGGTGGGGGGGTGCTGGTAATAATATAAGTATGTTTTTAAAAATCCATTTTATTTCATTTAAATTAGCTTCCTTACTAGAATAGTAGCTGCAGTTTCATGACCTCTAAGGAACATTAACAGTGCTCCTTCATAAAGCAGTAATGTGGAAGATTTTGAACTCCTATTTTTGTAATTCTTACCAGCTATATGAATTAGACTAATGGTGGTAGAAACTGGCACTATGGAATCCATTTCTCAGGATGACAGAATGGAAAATGACTCTCTTATTTGTCCATGAATAAGGTAGGACTTAGATTCAGACCTCTTTTAGGTATGTACTTGCGATCAAATATAGTACTAAAAGAAATAAAATATACACTTCTTTCAAACATTATATATCACATAAGTTTAAAAGAAAAGTTTCTTTCTAAATGCAGCTTAAAAGAGAAAGACAAAACCATGGACTTTGGATTCCAGTTTAAATGTTAGTGCCACTTAGGAGTTCCGTTTCCTTCAGTAAGTTATGTATCCTGTCTAGGTATCTCCAAATCTATAAGATAAGTATAGTTATACCTCCCCTACAAATTTCTTGTGAGGTTTCATGAAATACCATTCCTTCCCCACTTTCCTCTCAAGCTAACCTTATTAAGAAGCCTGTATTTAAACTAGACTGTCAACAACATGAATGTAGACTTTAGTTCCAAAAGACCTGTTAACAACTAGGTAGCCTCTGACCATATTATTGTCAGGGAAAGAACTGATGGCTAACTTTGAATCACAACTCCTAAACCCAGTATGTTTATGTGTTAGAAATTTAAAATATGTAAGTTAAAACATATCAATCTAAGCATATAATGTAACTATTTTTTTAAATCTAAATAGTTTAGTCAGATTGGAATTTTTCTCAAAAGACAACATATTGGGGTGCCTGGGTGGCTCAGTCATTAAGCATCTACCTTCAGCTCAGGTCATGGTCCCAGGGTTCTGGGATTGAGCCCCGCATGGCGCTCCCTGCTCAGTGGGAACCCTGCTTCTCCCTCTCCCACTCCCCCTGCTTGTGTTCCGTCTCTCGCTGTGTCTCTCTCCGTCAAATAAATAAATAAAATCTTAAAAAAAAAAAAAATTTACTCAGAAAACAATAGTCTCAAAATTCTCTCTGACAGATTGAATACTTTAACTAAGGTAGAATGGTTTGCCAGTTTCAAAAGGAAAATGAGTAACACTTAAATGGAGAATTAAAAAGTATTAGCAAAAAATTTTCTTCTGTCGACTTCAAGAGGTACCTTAAAATTTTCTGAGTCTTTCTAGATCCTCTATATGCAAACTTTTTTCCTTAAGGCTGATAGATTAAATGCTACAGTGGGTCACTGTTTTCAGTGTTGTTACACATGAATTAAGAAACAAAAAAACCAAACCAAAAATAAAAGGTCTGTGGTAGCAAAATCTATCTTTTTGTGTAAATCTATCACCTTTTCTCACTTTCTTCATGAGCAAAGGGAAAGGCACAGTCATAAAGAATAGAAAATGAAAATATATATTAGCATTGTTACCCATTGTCTTTGATCTTTGTCATTAAATTAAATCTAAATAGAATTTTTAAGAGCTAGGGCTGTTTTGTTTTGTGGTGTGTGTGTGTGTGTGTGTGTGTGTTTTTACAAAGGAGAGGCTTGATTCAGACCAAGTGTTTTCTTAATCCCCCAATATCCACAAAGCCAAACATATCAAATGTAGGCCAGGCAGCAAAGCAGCAGGGCACATGGGATGAGAATTAGATTTGATGAAAAAGATTTATCTTAGAATCCTGACTTTGGGTCATCATTTCCTCGTCTGTGAAATGAAGCAAATACTTATGCTATGTTACAGAGAAGTTGTCAAAACAAGATAATATATATGTAAGAGGAAACTACAAAATGTTTTATTAAGCCTTTATTTTAATCTTTATTTGTTGATAACAGTTTTTTTTATTACTTAAAGCAAGTATTTACAGTGTTTAAATTTACAACATTTAGAAATTGCAATATTGAGATTTGGGGTATACTATAATCTCCTTTCATTATACATTATATTAGACATTAACATTGCTAAAAATAATAACAACAAAAAATGTAGATCATAACTAAAGAAGAGGTCTATTCCTTGGTAATACTTCTATTAACTGAACTATTTGGGAAAGATGGTATGACTTTTTAAAAGACAAAATTCAGATTTCTCTACTCTTATGAATTTCACTAAAGCATTTATAGGTTTGCCTTTACTGTAATACTGTAATATATTAATATTTTAATCAATTGTCTTTCAGTGAAAATCTGTACCGAGAATCACCTTTGACTATTTATTGATATAGGGAGGAGGATTGTCTAAGGAGCATTGTTTTCTTTTGTTTTATTGTACGTTTTGTTCCCATTGTCTTTTAGGAATTCTCTCTAGTCATGAGTTTTATTTACCTTTATAAAGGCATATAAAGTACTGTTTTCCATATAAAGTACTGTTAAAGTTTTTAAAAATTTAGACTCATGTCCTTTTAGGGTTGAAAGGAAATTTAAAATCCTATCGTCCATTTCCGTCATTTATGAATTGATTGGAGCTCAGAGCAGTTACGTGACTTAGCTAAGATCACTCAGTTAGTAGTGGAAATGAGTAGATTACTTAATTAGTTCTGGATTCAGTATACTTAACTTTCCATTTGATTGTGCTGAGTATCAACAATTTTCCTACACTTGGAAGGGAGCACTTATGCTAGGATCTGATGATACAGAACTTAGTAAGACATATACATATCCTTATGGTGTTTCAATCTGACTAACTACATAAATCTTTTAAGAAGTTAAGTGCTGTGATTGAATAGTGCAAGAAATTATGAAAATGTACAGCAGGGCCATTTCTTCTATTCTAGAGGGATTCAAATGAGAAGACTTTCCTAAGGAAGTGATGTCAATAGTTGAAGTTGTTATATATGTATGATACTGTATAAGACAGAAAAAAAGTTAAGTTGAGACATTAACCCTATCCATGAGTTCTAACAGAAGTTAATGTTTACTTTTCATCTTAACCACAAGCTGTGAATCTTATACAAATGGCCAAAAACATGCCCAACATCATTTGTCATTAGTGAAATATAAATCAAAGCCATAATGAAATACCACTTCATACCCACTAACACAGCTAAAATCCAAACTGAAGTAACAAATGTGGCAAGGATGTGGATAAATTGAGACTGTCATACATTACTGGCAGAAATGTAAAATGATAGCGCTTGTTTGGAAAACACTAGCAATTCCTCAAAAATTGAACATACAATTACCATGGAATCCAGCAATCCTATTCCTGGATATATATGCAACAGAGTTGAAAACATCAGAGTGTTCTCAATGCTGGTTCTCTCTGCAGGCTGTAAGGAAGAATCTGTTCCTTACCTTCTCCAGATTCTCAAGGTGGCCAACATTCCTTGGTTCGTGGCCTATTCCTCCATTGTCAGAGCCAAGAGAGGAGTATCTTTGTATTAGGGTTCTCCAGACAAATGGAACCAATGGGATATGTATAGATAAATAGATGGTGAGAGAGAGATTAATTATAAGTAATTGTCTCATGTGATAATGGAGACTAACAAGTACTATGATCGGCAGTTGGCAAGCTCAAGACCCAGAGAGCCTTATGTAATTTCAGGCCTAGTTTGAAGGCCTGAGTACTAGGAAACTCAGTGTAAGTTCCAGTTCTGGCATGCTCGATTCTTGATCTCAGGGCTGTGAGTTCAAGCCCTACATTGGGTATAGAGATTACTTACAAATAAAATATTAAAAAAAAAAAAAATTCTGCATGCTCAAGACCCAAGAAGAGCCAATGTTTTAATCCAAATCCAAAGGCCAGAAAAGACCAATGTTTTAGTTCAGGAGGAGTTCCCTCTTACTCAGCCTTTTTTATTCAGGTCTTCAATTGATGAGATGAGGCCCACATACATTAGAAAGGACAATCTACTTTATGCATTTTACCAATGTGAATGTTAATCCATACTGGGTGCAGAGCCTAACTCAGGGCTCAGTCTCACAACCCCAAGATCATGACCTGAGCTGAAATCAAGAGTCGGACACTTAACAGACTGAGCCACCCAGGCACCCCACCATCAGTCTTTAACATCCATATTTTTACAAACAGCAGTCTGTTCAAGGTAATGGAGGCTTTTTTTAAATCGTGTTCTAGCCTCTACCAGTTACCCAATTTTAAAGCCACTTTCACATTTTTAGATATTTGTTACAGCACCACCCTACTTCTGGTATCAAAATATGTATTCATTTCTTACTGCTACTGATTTACTGACAAATTGCCACAAATTTAGTTTATTCTGTAACAATTCTGGAGGTCAGAATTTCTATATGAGTCCTTTTAAGCTAAAACCAAGCGTTACGAAGTCTGGTTTCTTCTAGAGGCTCAAACCAAGAATTCATTCTTTGACGCACTTCAGCTTCTAGAAACTATTCTCATTCTACCAAGGCCCACATCAGCAGTTCTGATCGCATCACTTGCTTTTGACCTCTAGTGTCCTTCTAGCTCTAACTCTGATCTCCTTCCTCTCTCTCATGAGGACCCTTGTGATTACAATGGACCCACCTAGATAACAGGATAATCTCCACATCTCAAAATCCTTAACTTGATCACTTCTGGAAGTTCTTTTTGCCTTTCAGGCTAAGGTATTTAGAAGTCCTGGGGATTACAGTGTGGGCATTTTTGGGTGACCGATATTCTTTCTGCCATAAGTTGTATATTGGTACATTTTTCTCATGATAATTGTTAATTTTACAGAGCACTGATGATGTGTCCTAAGTGCTTTGATAAGAGTTTTTAAATATGGTATTTCATTTAATCCTCGCTACTATCCCAGTAAGCTAATTGTTGTTACCCCACATTATAGATGAGCAAACTGAGGTTGCCATAAAATGAACTGAACACAAATGACAGCATATATGAGGTGGTGGATGGTATTTAAGATACTAAATTTTGGGGGCATCTGCGTGGCACAGTCAGTTGGCCATTAGACTCTTGGTTTTGGCTCAGGTCATGATCTCAGGGTCATGAGATTGAGATCCTGCCTTGGGCTCCACACTCAGTGCAGTTTTCTTAAGATTCCCTCTGCCGCTCCCCCACCATGCTCTCACTCACTCATTAAAATAAGTAAATCTTTTAAAAATAAAATATTAAATTTTCAAAACCAAGTGGAAAAGCCAAAACAATCTTGGAAAAGAAGAACAAAGTTGGAGGTCTCAGACTTCCTGATTTCAAAACTTACAAACCATAGTAATCAGAACAGTATGGTACTGGCATAATACAGACAACAGGATAGAATAGAAAGTCTAGAAATAAGCCTTCACATATATGGTCAAACCATTTTTAAAAAGATGTTAAGACCATTCAAGGGAAAGAACAGTTAAATAGTGTTGGGAAAACAATATCCACATGAAGAAAGAAAGAGGAAGAAAGGAAGGAAGGAAGGAAGGAAGGAAGGAAGGAAGGAAGGAAGGAAGGAAGGAAGGAAGGAAGGAGAAAGAAAGAAAAGGAAGGAAGAAAGAAAGAAAGAAGTTGGCCCCTTCTACTATATTCAAAAATTAACTCAAAATTAATCAAAACCTAAATATAAGAGCTAAAACTATAAAATACTGTGCAAACATAAGTCGATTTGGCAATGACTTCTTGGATATGACACCAAAAGTACAGGCACAAAAGCAGAAACAGACTAATGGAACTGCATCAGAATTACAAATTTTTGTGTGTTAAAGGACACTATCAATAGAGTGAAAAGGCTACCCACAGAATATGAGAAAATATTTATAACTCATAAATCAATTAAGAGGTTAGTATCTGTAATATATAAAGAACTCCCATCAAATCATCAACACAACAATAAAAACATAAAACAGACACAGGACTTGGATAAACATTTCACCAAAGAAAATATACAGATGGCCAATAAGCACATGAAAAGATGCCTGACATCATGAAACACTAGGGAAACATGAATCAAAACCATAATAAGATATCACTTCACACGAGTTAGGATGACTGTTATTTTATAAGAAAAGAACGAATTTTGGTGAGGAAGTGGAGAAATTGGAACACTTGAACATTTCTCATGAGAATGTAGATTGCCACAGCTGCTATGGAAAACAGTATGGTGGTTCCTCAGAAAATTAAAAATAGAATTACCACATGATCTAGCAATTCTTCTGGGTATGTATCCAAAAGAATTGCACTCCAGTAAATATTTGTATGCCATGTTCACAGCAGCACTATGCACAATAGCCACAGAGAAAGAAACCCACGTGACCATCAACAGATGAATGGATAACAAAATGTGGTGGATAATGGAATATTATCAGCCTTAAAAAGGAAGGAAATTCTGACACATGTTACAATATGCATGAACTCTGAAGATATTATGCTAAGTGAAATACCTGTCACAAAAGGACAAATATTAGAGTAGTCAGATTCATACAGACAGATAATAGAATGGTGATTACAAGGAGCTGAAGGGAAAAGGAAGTGAGGAAATAGTGTTTAATGCATATAGAGTTTCAGTTTTTGAAAATGAAAAAAGTTCTGAAGATGGATAGTGGTGATGATTGCACAACAGTATGGATGTGCATAATGCAACAGAACTGTATACCTTAAAATTGTTAAAATGATAAGTTATATTCTCCTCAACATATAGGAGAAAATATATTAAGAGAGTTTATCTGCATCTACAAAAATGGAGACATTATAATATATGTTATCTAGGAGGAGAAAAAAAACTTCAGTCTTTCCTTACCATACTAACCCCAAAAACACTTAAAATATTCTTTTAGTCAACTAAATTGATATATATGTTTTCTTTTTCTTCTATTTTAATCTTTGTGTTATTTTAGTTTGTGAAGGTATCTTTTCTCTTATGCAAATTATACTTGTTCATGTTTCATTCACCTAGAAAATAAATAGTGCTGGGCATTTTTTTTTTTCAGGTTGTTAGAGCAGGAAGAAGAAAAGACAAAGCCCTCATTTCCCATTGAGTTTTACATTCTGGTGGTTGTGGATGAGGCCAGGATGTCTACTTTAACTCATATTTGTCAAATAAGGAATTCCCAAAATAATAACATTTGAGATTAAGCTAAAATTATGAGGAGATAATCATATGAGAACTGCATCATAAAACTTGATCAATAATTTACACATCGAACAAGTTTTATTGAGGGTATACCATGTTCCTGGCCCTATTATACTTGGAAAATAATAGCATGAAATGAATAGAGTCCCTAATTTCCTCTGGTTGACATTATAATGGAAAGAACAAATTGCAAACAAATATATTTAAATATAAAATGTAAAAAATAAATGCAAATAAATGTAAAATAAAATAAATAAAATGTAAAATAAATGTAAAGAAATAAATTAAGCAAGGTAATATGTGACAGAGCGGAATTAGATAGCGAGGAGTTGGTAGATAATTTTGGACATAGAAATCAGGTGAGGTCTTTTTGTGACAGTGACTTTTGAGCAGAAACCTGAATTCAATGAGCAAGAAGCCATGGGACTATCTACTTAAAGAACATTCTAAGCCAGAGGGAAAAGGTCTTGAAATACCATGTTAGAATATTCCAGGAAAATGACTATGATTGGAGTGAGTGATCCAGAAAATAGTAGGAAATGAGGCTAGTGAAGTAGCAAGGAGCCAGATGATTTACAGCTTTATGGGCAACAGTCAGACTTTGGATTTTATTGAATTATCACAGAAACACTTTAGAGATTTGAACAGATGCAGTATTTAAATTTTAAAAGAATCATTTCTAATTATTCTTGCTGCTGTTTAAAGAATGGGTTTGGGGTGAGACTGTGCAAGATTTGAATAAGGGAGGCCAACTAGGAAGCTGCTGCACAACTATAGCCAAGAGATAATGGTGACTTAAGTTGATAGCAGTGAAGGTGTGGGAAAGTGATAAGTCTTGCTAATATATTTGGAGGTAGAACCAACACTTTATTTATGAATTAGATGTAAAGTCTAAGAGAATGAGAGGAGTCAAAGATGACTCTATGGCTTTTGCCCTGGCTAGCTGCGTGGATGGGGGTGCCATTTCCTGAGACGGAGAACACTAAGGGAGAAGCAGTTTGGGCACTGGTGAAAGGATTATGTAGATCTGTTTTAGATATATTTTGGTTGGGATGTTCATTAGCCACCCCAGAAAAGTTGTTGTGTAGATAGCTAGATATGTAAACATGAAGTGCAGGGGAGATAAAATAAGGCTGAAATAAAAAAAATGGGGGGGATCAGCCTATATATCTAAAACTTTATATATCTTAAAACTTTAAGATTGAACGAGATAATTTAGATAATTGGTATAGACAGAGAAGCAGTCTCATAACAGCTATAGGGCCCTCTAACATTTACAAGTTAGGAACAAGAAGAACTAGCAAATGAGAATGAGGAGGTGTGGCCAGTAAGGAAAACCACCATAATGTGGCCTCCAGAAGAAAGAGTTTCAAGGAGTAAGAAGTAATCAGATATGTTAAATGTTGCTGAGTCTGGATAAACTGAAAGTCTGAGAATTCACCATTAGATTTAGCAATGAAAAGCTCTTGGTAACTTGGATGAGATTGTTTTCAAAGGATTGAAATCCAGTTGAAGTAGATTCAAAAGTAAATGGGAGCTTCCAATTTCAGAGAAGATAGAATAATCAAAATGCACTTTATCCCTTCTGATTAAAACTAAAAACACATAAAACAATTATAATAAGACTCTGAAAGGTGGAGAAAAGAAAGTGGACTGGCTAGGGACCTCAGGACTTAGAGGGACAGCCCAGTTATGAGTCCCCTAGTTTTTGTTTTGTTTTGTTTTGTTTTTTGTATTTTTTGTCCTAGTTAGTTGGGGGTTTTGTTTGTGCTTCTCATATATCCTGACCTAGTTGATAGAGTAGCTTACAGCTCAGAAATACCAGTGGCCAAAGACAAAACAAAAAGCCCTAAGACTCTCAAGCCAAAGGATTGGGAAAATGGAGAACTATTTTACAACGGAACCCTTTTGGCCAAACCTACTGTTATTTCTCAACAGTTTTGGAGGCTAGACGTCCAAGACTAGTATGCCATCAAAGTTGACTTCTCTTCATAGCTATAGACAGTCATCTTCTCACTATTCCCTCTATCTCTATTATCTCTTCCTCTTCTTATAAGGAAACCAATCTCCTATTAAATTAGGGCCCCACTCTTATTACCTGACTTAACCCTAATTATCCTAAATGCTCTATCTTTAAATACAGTCACATTGGAAGTTAGGGATTCAACCTGTTAATTTTGGGGAGACATGATTCAATCCATGGCACCTACTGTACTCCAAATGCATACCAGATGGACTCTACTACCTCTTCATGGGGTGCCAAGAAAACTGAGGAGTAAAGCTTTGTGGAATATGCCAACTATGCATTAACAGGCAAAAGCACTCCTCCCCTTCTCATCTGGTGAAAAGACTGAAGCAAAGCCCTATTGACCATTGAGCATAATAAAGTGGCATCCCACGCTCTCTTGTGGTTTACAGACTAGGGAAATGGAACACTGTTGACCATCCCCACCTACTGTAGCCAAATGTTAGCAAGGAGTCCATGCCCTACCACCTACTATCAAGACTGTGCAGAGAAGATTAAGGAGAAGAGGGAGCTGGAGAAGGAGATTATTAAATCCGTTTGAAGTCCTGTTTGAAGCCTATGCCACTTGTTGGCTTCAAACTGAAGTCCACAAAAGTGAGTTGGTAATTGCATTCTGAGTGACTCCTCTAAAATAGAAGATTGAAATAGAAACTGGAGTCTTCCAAAATGTCAAAGATACAAGCCACAGTTGTTAGTCATACAAAGAACAAGGAAAATCAGAACTCAAATAAGGAAAAACAATTGGCAGATGCCAACAACAAGGTAACACAATAATGGAATTATCCAAAGAGTTTAAACTGCTACCATAGATTGCTCCAACAGCAGTTGCAAACCCTAGTGAAATAAACAGAAAAATAGGATAAAGTATACCAAAATGGAAATTTTAGAACTGAAAATTACAATAACTGAAATTTAAAACTCACAGAGTGACTCATAACAAAATAGAGCTCACAAGAGGAGACTCATTGAACTTTATCTTAGAGTAAGAGAAATTATCCAGCCTGATATTAGAAAATATAAAGAGGGGCCCCTGGGTGGCTCAGTGGGTTAAAGCCTCTGCTTTAGGCTCAGGTCATGATCTCAGGGTCCTGGGATCGAGCCCCGCATC
>JAPYYM010000727.1:0-14358 GCA_028534135.1 Potos flavus
GGCCAAAACCAAAAGTCAGATGCTTAACTGACTGAGCCACCCAGGCACTCCTGGTGGATTGTATTTTAACTATGTAGTTAAAATTAGTATCACCAAAAGCAATCTTAAGAAAGAAGGACAAAGCCAGAGATATCATGCTGCCTGATTCCACACTTTATCAGAAAGGTATAGTAATCAAAACAGTATGGTATTGGCCTAAAAGTGGACACATAGGTCAAGAGAACAGAACAGAGGCTCAGAAATGGACTCACGTGGATATGGTCAATTAATTTAAGGCAAAGGAGCCAAGAACAGTCAGTCTCTTTGATAAATGAGGGTAGGGAAATTGGACAGCCAGATGCAAAAATTGAACCCAAAAATTCAACCCATATCTTACTCACAAGAATGAACTCAAAATGGATAAAGACTTCAATGTAAGATCTGAAACCATACAAATCCTAGAGAAAAATTTAGGCAGTAAGTTCCTTGTTATTAATCTTGGTGACTATATTTTTGGATCTGACTCCAAGAGCAAAAATTAACAAGTGGGACTACATCAAACTAAGAAGCTTCTGCACAGCAAAGGAAGCAAAAAAGTAATCTACTAAATGGGAGAAAATATTTGCAAACTGTGTATTAGATAAGGGGTTAATAACAAAATTAGATAAAAAAAATCATGTAGCTCAATAACAGGAGGGGGGGGGAAAGAAAAAAAATTGATTAAAAAATGGGCAGAGGACTTAAATAGACATCTTCTTTCCAAACAGATGGCTAACAGGTATATGAAAAGATGTTAACAACACCAATCATCAGTGAAACACAAATCAAAACCATAACGAAGTGTTACCTCATGTCTGTTAGGACAGCTATTACCAAAGACAGGAAATAACAAGAGTTGGCAAGGATGTAGAGGGAAGAAAACCCTTGCTCACTGTTGGTGAGAATGTAAACTGGTGCAACCAATCCGGAAACTACTACGGACTTTCCTCAAAAATTTGAAAATAAAAATACTGTATGATCCACTAATTTTACTTCTGTGTATTTATCTGAAGGAAATGAACATACTATGTTGATGAGGTATCTATACCACTATGCTTATTTCAACATTATTCACAATAGCCAAGATATGGAAATAACCTACATGTCTATCAATGGATGAATGGATATAGAAAACATGATAGAGATATATATTGATATATATATAGATATATACAGAGAATGCAATATTAGCCATAAAAAAGAATGAAATTCTGCCATTTCTGATGACATGGATGGGTCTTGAGGGCATTATGCTACGTGAAATAAGTCACACAAGGAAAGACAAATACATTATAATCTCAGTTATATGTGGAATTAACCAAAAAGCTCATAAATGCAGAGGTTGCCAGAGGCAGGGGTTGAGGGATAATGAAATGGGTTAAAGGGATCAAAACATACAAATTTCCAGTTATAAAGTAAGTCCTGGGGAAGTAATGTACAATATGATGGCTATCATTAATAGTCTTGTATCATATACTTATAAGTTGCTACAAGAATAAGTCTTGCAAGTCCTTATTATAAGAAGAAAAAAACTTTTATAACTATGTATGGTAATGGATGCCAACTAGGCTTACTGTATTAATCATTTTGCAATATACATATCAAATGAGTATGTTATATATCTCAAACTATTATGTCAATTACATCTCAATTAAAAAATTGTTATTGCCAATAATGGTGCAAATTGATACTTGTACTTATTAAGGTAATTCAATGAGAAGGGCGCAAAATCACTATTATTGTATTACTGGAAATATACAACATGAACTTTCATGAAGACGTAACGAACCCAAACTGAGGGATATCTTACAAATATAATGCCCTGTGCTTTTTCAGAATCTTGAGAGATACAGAAAAACTGAGGAAGTGTTCTAGATTAAAGGAGAATAAAGACATTTCTACTAAATGCAATGCATGATGGTTTAGTCCATTATCCAGTATGATTCAATCCATATTGAAGACAAAAAAAAAAGCCATATGGACATTATTTAGACAATGCTTAAAATTGGAATCTGTAATATATATTAGGTAAGAGTATGTATCAATATTAATTTACCTTATTTGGATATTTTTACCCTATTTATAGAAGAGAATATCCTGATTCCCAGAAATAGGTACTGAAGTGTTTAAGGGTAAGAAATAGGATTTCTATGGTTCTCAAATAGAAAGAATTACAGATTAGCTAGAGATAAGGGAAACACTGTAAATTGGTAAATATTAGAGAATATGGTAAAGAATATACTAGAGTTCGGGACGCCTGGGTGGCTCAGTTGGTTAAGCAGCTGCCTTTGGCTCGGGTCATGATCCCAAGGTCCTGGGATCGAGTCCCACATCGGGCTCCTTGCTTGGCAGGGAGCCTGCTTCTGCCTCTGCCTGCCACTCTGCCTGCTTGTGAGCTCTCTCTCTCTCTCTCTGACAAATAAATAAATATCTTAAAAAAAAAAAAAAAAGAATATACTAGAGTTCTTAGTACTAAGTTGAAACCTTCTTAGAAATTTAATATATAAAACAAAAAAATGAACATGTTTTTTCTTAATGTACATATCAGTCTATGGGAGAAAGTCTCCATTTTAATTATAATTGTAGAATGTTGCATGAGCTGTATCAGCCTAACTCAATCACTATAACTACTTTTGAATGCTGGTTACCTCTAATGTTCCCTGTATTCACCCTGCAAATGCATACAGTCTGGATGAGAGACAGAATGGTCTCAGGACTCTATGGTTCTTAAAACCTCAATTCAATGATTCACTCCTTGATTTGCCCTACTGCAAAAATCCGTGTCTCACATTTTCTGGTCTGAATGTATCTTTAAGAAGGACACAGGCCAAGCAAGGAGTCTCTGATTAGGATTGTCCCGATTTTTGCCTTTTTTTTTTTTTTCCTTTGTGTCTCTATCTTATCCATTGAGGATTGAGAGAAGACTCTGAACTCATTGAGGTCAACATGATGTACAATAGTTATCTTACCAGCTATGTCTTATGCATAGAGAAATGGTAGCAGGAAATAATCTGGGAATGTAGGTATTTGAGATTTGGATTTAAATACATAATCAAGATCTGTGCTAATCTGCATAACATAGTTTTTGATATATTTGTGTTTGTTCATTAATGTCACCTTTTTACTAAAATAAATATTCTAGAAATGCCATTAGAAAGGCTGTCTAATTCAGTCCTTCATATAAGTTATAGGTAAGAAATTTCAGGTAGATCCCTAGCCTTTCAACCATGATGATTCAGTAGTCCAGAACCTGGCAGAAAATTAAGTTTTAAGTTTATTAAAACACTGTAAGTTTACTGGTTTCATCCAATTTATAATCCCCCATGGGATTTCCAAAGAGTTGAAGACTGGCAAGACCTTAATGTTTTAATGAAATGTGGATAATCCAGAAAGCATGAGCACTTGAGTATCATGGTGCACTTAAGTAATGTGAGCTGAAATTACACATATATATATATGTATATATATAAACAATTATGTATATATAATATATAATTACTTCATTTATAGTCATAGGCAGTAGTAATAAAAATTTGGTATAGTAAGAGTAATGTTCAAATTGATTATTACTTTTCTTGGGTTGTCAGTGGAACAGACGTGCTCTGTATATACATTTCTAGGGTGAGCAGAATAGTTATTTAGCATACAATATTCATTAGAAACAGGAAATGGTACATATCTTTGGATGAATTATTATGTCAACTGACACACTTTATTATGTAGTTTTATCCAGTCAAACTTGAGGGAATAAGACGTACAGGTCAGTGACTTTGAGAGGGGAAAAAAAAAAGCCTCAGGAAACTTCAAAAACCACCCCCCTCCAATTTTTTTTTTTTTTTCAGGAAAATAAAAGGATTGTAGTTCTCAAACATTTTTACACAAAATAAGCCAGAGAAACTAAGCACTTCAGAGTATAATATGCAAATGTGGCTTTTCAATTAATAGCCATTCATCTTATTAAACATTAAAATTTTTATAGGAAGTTTTTATTGAAAAAGGGGGGAAAGTCTTATCAGTTACTAAGAAATTAATTGACCTATAATTACCATACTGTGAGTAAAATTAAAAAGATAATATCAAGATCTTCCCATATTGTTTTCAGAGTAATGGAATATTCCTATTTTAAAACAAATACAAAAATCACACCTTAAAAAATGAAATTTATGTTTCTTATTGAAATTTTCTCTTCCCTTATCCTCTCTTAAAGACAAACATGAAAATATCTCCTTAGACTTCACATTCTCCAGCAAGTGCTGGAGGTATAAGTCTTCAATTTTTTCCTGATTTTCTCTTTATCTTTAGTTTGTCCTCTACCCTACCATTTCACCAAATTTTATTTTCTCCATGGTTATCAACAAACTCCTTACTAAATCCAATAGTCCATTTTCAGTTCTCAACTTCCTTGATCTACCTCCAGTGTTTGAAAGTTTTCATCATCTCTCTCTCTTGAAGTACCTTTCTGCTTCCAACAACCTGACTCACTCGGACTTCCCCCACTTCATTTTTCACTCACACCAGGTCTCTGGTTGCTTTGCCTTTTCCTCCTCAACTTCTGAAAAGTAGTGAAACCGAGGGTTATCCTTCCAATCCTACCCTTTTCTACCTACCCACACTCTTTATGCTATGGCTTAACTACCATGAGTGAGATTCAGGGAGAATAGGCAAGTGCTTCTTCCCATATGACACAAAGCAGAAGCAAACAAGTTCCAAGCTTCTTGGTGCCAAAAATATTTTCAGCTCTTCCCTTTCATCAATTAACAAGGTGTCTTTAAACATTTTTAAAACTCCTTGCTTAGTCACAGGATGCACCTTTTGTGCTCCTTTGTTTTGTGTACAACTTTCCAGATTTAATTCTACAACTGCCTCATAATACTATTCCATGTTTAGTAAATTATTCAGGATTAATTTTTTTGATATAAGTTTGCTTGTATCCTTTGTTATTCTGATAACTGTTTTACTTAATTTACACAATTATATAAATCACTTCCAGTTCTTTGTTCGAAACAGTAGGTATATCACTGCTAGTCACATCTGGTTTTCCACATGTATTCCTTAGAAACCTATGAAATTAAGCTGATAAAATTTCAAAGTATTTAAATTATTTTTTTAAAGATTTTATTTATTTATTTGACAGAGAGAAAGGGATCACAAATAGGCAGAGAGGCAGGCAGAGAGAGAGGGGGAAGCAGGCTCCCTGCTGAGCAGAGAGCCCAATGCAGGGCTTTTTCCTAGGACCCTGAGATCATGATCCCAGCCAAAGGCAGAGGCTTTAACCCACTGAGTCACCCAGGTGCCCCTAAAGTATTTAAATTATTGCTACAATTGAAATCTAGATTATTTGTCTTTTGTAAACTTTTTTCTTCTTCTTTGTGATTTACAGGATACTAGACCAAGGATATGGAGCTAAGAAGTCATGGGTATTTTCTCAATTGATTTCTTAGGAATACGTACATACATGAGTATAATATGAAATCATAGGAGAAACATAGTGTTCTAATATGTTAGAAAAGATCAACTCTTTTTGCAGAGTATCAGGAACATCTCCAAAAAGATAGCATTAAAAAAACTTGATAGAAGCTACCTACCACCCAAAATGTAGTCATTTGGAGAGTATTGCAGCAATCATGTAGTTATTCTGGTATCTCTTCCCATATTATTTCTCAATTTTATTTTCAAGCTTAAAATATCTATCTTTGCTTTACTATTATAAATTTCAACAAAAAACTAAAACTCCAAACTCCATGACATTATTATTCTAGAATGATGAACAAGATTTCAAGAATATTTGAAAAATTGAAGGTCATTTACTTAATTTAAAAGTACACCAACGTGTATGATTTATTTCTACCAGTTGTAATTATCTTCACTTTCAAAACTCAAATTTTTCTACCTTTAGAATGAACATTCATTTCAAATTAGTTCCTGGTCCTTTTGATGTGATCCTAAAAATCTTTGATATCTTTTGTTACTATCCTGTGTGACACTATATTCTATGCTTAACTTGGACATTTTCTGCTCCAGAATTAGAGCCAGCCGTTTCTCTAAGAGATACTGATTTTACATAGTAGGAAAAGTAATTAAGACCCCAATCTGGGAAATAAAAACCCTTAGCACTCTTATTAAAACTCAGTTAGCCATTCTTTTCAGGCCTTTACAGTGAACTAAGTGAAGAAACTAAGTTGGTGATAGATACTTTTTTTTTAAAGATTTTATTAATTTATTTGATTGACAGAGAGAGAGAGAGAGAGAGGGAGAGAGAGAGAGATAGCACAAACAGGGGGAGCAGCAGGCAGAGAGAGAGGGACAAGCAAGCTCTCCGCTGAGCAGGGAGCCCGATGTAGGGCTCCATGCCAGGACTTCTGATCATGACCTGAGCCAAAGACAGATGCTTAACCAACTGAGCCACCCAGGCGCCCTAAACAGACACTATCTATCCATCCATCCATCTATCTATCTATCTATTTATTTATAAAGATTTTATTTATTTATTTGACACAGAGAGAGATCACAAGCAGGCAGAGAGGCAGGCAGAGAGAGAGGGGGAAGCAGGCTCCCCGCTGAGTAGAGAGCCTGATGCGGGGCTCCATCCCAGGACCCTGAGATCATGACCTGAGCTGAAGGCAGAGGCTTTAACCCACTGAGTCACCCAGGCGCCCCTCTAGTAATTTTTCTATCATCTAATTTTTTATTAGATTATTGGCTTTTTCTGTTTGTTTTACACTAGTTTTGCTTCCTGATTTTTTCATTTTTATATACCAATTTGAAATTATCATTCTCATTTTCCTTTTTACAATTCACTTTAAAGATCTACTGATTTTGTTTGTTCTAGAAGGTCTTTTTAATTGCATGGTTGAGATAGTGAGAAAATGAGGAAAAGCCCCAAACTCCCAGAAAGTTAAGAAACTACAAACCTACTTCCCCCCACACTGCCACACACATAAAATATATGTAATTTTTATAATAATATATAATTGTAATAATGTATAATTCTTCCAAATCAGGTTTGTGAGTTTACTTTTTGGCTTTTAAAATTATAACTGAATGAATAGGCATTGTATAAGGTTAAAGAAAGTGTTAAATAAACAGTAACGAAAGTAATAATCCTAAGACATGACAGACCACCCATGAAAATCAAAATGGATACTCCAAGTTGGTTGACATTCCCCCCTCCAATCTCAAGAGGTTTTCAAGATTGTCCTGGTTATCACTTTAGGCAGAGGAGAGAAGAGGTGAGGGAGAAAAAGCCCAACTTCTTCCAAATCACCTTGAGTCACATTTTATTTCTGAGAACCAGTACTATGCCTAGAGATGGATATGATGGAAAATGTAGTCCCCATCTGTTCAGCTACTTTCTAATATTCTATACTATAGAACAGTACAGTCTTGAATCTCTGTCAAGTGTTTTGGATGACTATCCAAACATCTATGGATATTTAAATAAATGTGATTAAAGTGATCATCACTAGGGATTAAAATTAAAAAAAACACAATTAAACCAAAATAATGTTTCTTTATTCTCACTCTAATTAGCAGCTCATAGTCTCTTTAATGTCTTTATTTTTAATTTTAAAGGCTTATTCAAAGTAACAAATTTGTTTTGTCAAAAGAGCTAAAGAACTCTAGCCTAGTTGGGCTGTCATTGATCTGACATCAGCAGAGTGCCTGGGTTGATCATTTCCTAACTTTGTTTCCTTGGACAAGTTATTTGGTCTTTCTTTGCTTCATTTTCTTGAGTTGTAAAATAGACACTTAAACAGGACTTAACTCACAGAATAATAGTGAAGAATATATAAAATATTATTTTTAAAGCACATAGAATAGAGACCAGCACATAAAAACTGCATTAGTTGTTTTTGCTTTATAATTATTTTTGTTGGACATTTTCTAGTCACCTACAAAATTTGTGTTGGGATTATATGAGATAGCATTTACAAAATATTTTGAAAATGATAGCTTCCTGTGCAAATCCAAGATATTCTTACCACAAATCAATGCTGTTTAGCTGTGACAAATACCCTGAATTTCCCATTCAGTCATTCTTTTCACTCACCCTGATTCTTTAAATTGGTGGCAAGTGGGTGCTCCTGTCTCAATAAATTAATCTTGGACGAGGCTCCATTCCCTATAGGCAGATACTAGTGTGAGCCTGTTTCTTCTTATAGACCTCACTAAACACATGGATCTGGTTAAGTCCCAGGGTGAAACAGTAACAGAAGGCACTAATATAAAACCTGCATATTTCCTCTGTGAACCATCTATTTCAAGAATGATATCAGGCATCCCTTGAAAAAGTCCATGTGGTGCATAATAACCCTGTTGTATCTCAGAATAGGATTTCTTTAGTCATTTACATGATAGTTTTGAAGGACATATATCTTGTGAAGCTAAAGCACAATTTTAAGTCTTCAAAGATAACCACTACTTTAGAGGGAGGCATAACTAAGAATTTAACGAAAAGGACGACACAACCCTGCAGGAACAGATCTATACAAAGTTTGTCATAATTTGCACCCTATCTTTAGAAACTGCTTCACAAAAAAACCAAAAAACAAAGAAGATACAATAAAATAGTTGCCAAATGGAATTGTCTGTGAGCTTCATCCTAGTGGTATGGTAAGTGGTTTACAGATTGATTATCTTTGAGAAACAAAGATTCTTTTTATATTCTCCAAGGAAATTTATGCAGTCAGATGTTCTATTATTATCTCCTATTATATTACTAAAGTCATGAATTGGAGATGTGAGATGCATGAATTTCCATATTTTGTAAGAAGTCACGTAAACTTCTAAAATATAGTTCTCAGTAAAAAGTATTATCTTTGGAATGCCATTAATATTGTATGCTTATTTTTCCAGGGCCTTCTAAATATAAATGTACCCTATAGACTCGGCTCTGTTTAAATATATGTTCTCCCAATTGCCTATTTCTTATCAAAGAGTTTCGAACTTAGTAGACAGCACACTTCTGGATCAGACTAACTCTTTTCTCTCACTATCCCGAGAAACAATCCATAGTTCAGAGAAGTTAGCTATCTTACCAAATACATGATTGAATTAATGTCATCCACTCAATGGAAAAACTGACATAGAACACATTTTTGCTCTCGACCCCTACTCTCTTGGTTAAAAACTTAATGCTCGGGCTCCAGCCTTTTGTCATGATGTAATATGTTTTAAATAGATGCATGGAGCCAATCTAAGTGAACAATGATTTGCATATCTTGGTTTGGACTGTCTCAACAAACTGTGGAAGCATAATTTCAGTGCTATGAGTTTTCTGTATTTTATGTTTCCCCCCGTGGTAAGCAATGAGGTTTATGTTTGCTATTTCATTTGAACTTTGAAAGAAACTTGAGAGAGGTAGACAGGGCAGTAATTATATGAGAAAAGTGAGAATCTGGGGTGCCAGGGTGGCTCAGTCGTTAAGCATCTTTGACTCAGATCATGATCCCAGGGTCCTGGGATTGAGCCCCGCATCGGGGTCCCTGCTCAGTGGGAAGCCTGCTTCTCCCTCTGCCACTCCCCCTGCTTGTGTTCCCTCTCTCGCTGTTTCTCTCTCTGTCAAATAAATAAATAAAACCTTTAAAAAAATAAAAGTGAGAATCTGGGGTGTTACAAAACCTGTTAGGAATTCTGGGGAGGCATTTTCATATACCCCAAATAGTTTATTTTTCTCTTTCATTCTTTGGAAAATCAAAACAACATTTTATGTATAAATCTAAGCATATTACATTTATATGTCTGTATATAAGTTGAGGACAGTGATGATGTGTTTCTCTCTCTTTTATCATAATCTATTTACTACTAAGATTCCTTATGTCTAGATATATATATAAGCTTCTTCCAGGAGCTTATTTATGGACAGTCTACAAAGCCTACTGAGATATATCATAATTTAAGAAAACAGAAAAACTATTGAAAATGGAAGTATTAAAAAAAGAGATGCTAAAAGCATGAAGACAAAATGTATTCGTCCAGCTGATCTTTAGTGACTTGTGTCTCAGTGCTTTGGAGAAAATTAAGTAGAAAACAAAACAAAACAAAAAGACAAAAACAAAAACAAAAACCTTTATTTTTCCTCCCAACACACACAGAACCAGATGGCTTCACGAGTGAAATGTACCAAACATTTAAAGAAGAATTAATACCACTCCTTCTCATACTCTGCTGAAAAACAGAATAGGAGGAAACACTTTTTAACTTATTTTACAAGGTCAGCATTACCCTGAGATGAAAACCAGACAAGGATGCCACAAGAAAACAAAATTATAGGCCAATATTCTCAATGACAATAGATGCAAAATCTTCAACAAAATATGCATAAGCCCATTTCAACAATATGCTAAAAGGACCATACACCATGATCAAGTGGAATTTATTCTAGGCATGCAGGGAAGGTTCAACATTTCCAAATCAATCTACGTGATGCATCACACTGACAAAATGAAGGATCAAAACCAACAAAATGAAGGAGAATGAACAACAATGAAATAAAAAAAAATCATAGGACCATCTCAATAGAGGTAGTAAAAACATTTAACAAAATTTAACATCCATTTATGATAAAAACTCGCAAAAAGTACGATAGAGGGAACTACTTAACATAATAAAGAGCATATTGACCAAGCTGAAACCTAATGTTATAATCTATGGTGAAAAT
Source organism: Potos flavus (assembly GCA_028534135.1). Lineage (NCBI taxonomy): Eukaryota > Metazoa > Chordata > Mammalia > Carnivora > Procyonidae > Potos > Potos flavus. The sequence goes on from JAPYYM010000727.1 coordinate 10,679, forward strand.
CTTAAAGGATTTCTTCTAAGATTAGAAACAAGAGAGGATGTCTGCTCTCGCCACTTCTATTTAACATAGTAGTGGAAGTCTTAGCCAGAGCAATTAGGCCAGAAAAAGAAATAAAAAGAATCCAAATCAGAGAGGAAGAAGGGAAACTTTCTCTATTTAAAGATGATATGTTATTATATAGAGAAAACTCTAAAGATTCCACCAAAAAACTGTTAGAATAAATGAATTTAGTAAAGTTGCAGGACAGAAAAATCAATATATTAAAATCAGTTGCGTTTTTATAGACTAACGACAAACTATAAGAAAGCAAAATAGAGGGAAAAAATTTACAATTACAACAGAAAGAATCAAGTACCTAGGAGTCAATTTAGCTAAGGAGATAAAAGGCCCATACACTGAACACTGTAAGACTCTGATTAAAGAAATGGAAGATGACACAAATAAATAGATATTCTGAGCTCATGGATTAGAATAATTATTATTGTTAAAATGGTCATACTACCTAAAACAATTTATAGATTCAGTGCAATCCCTATCATAATTCCAATGGCATTTTTCATAGAAATAGAACAAAGAATACTAAAATTTGTAATGAACTAAATAAGACTCCTTGCCCTCCCCAAGTAGCCAAAGTACTCTTGGGAATGTTGAAGATGATATTTTGGATTTGACAGCAAAAAGCAAAGATGTCAAAATCAAAAATTTAAAAAGTGGGACATCAAACTAAAAACCTTCTGCATAGCAAAGAAAACCATCAACAAAATAAAAAGACAACTTACCAAATGGGAAAAAATATTTGCAGATTATATGCTCAATAAAGAATATCCAAATACATAAGGAACTCACATAGAGAAAAAAAACTCAAACAATCCAATGAAAAAGGAGAACATCTGAATAGACATTTTCCCAAAGAAGACATACAAATGGTCAGAGGGTACAAGAAGAGATGCTCAACATCAGTAATCATCAGGGGGAAAAGAAACCTCAAAACCACAATGAGGTATCACCTCACACCTATTGGAATGGCTATTATCAAAAAGACAAGAAAGAGCAACTGTTGGCAAGGATATGTAGAAAAAGGAATATTTTTGCACTGTTGATGGAAATGTAAATTGGTGCAACCACTAGAGAAAATAGAAATGAGGCTCCTCAAAAAACTCAAAATTGAACTGCCATATGATCCAACAATTCTACTCCTGGATATTTATCCAAAGGAAATGAAAACACTAAGTCAAAATGATTTCTGCATCTTCATGTTCATCACAGCATTATTTTGAATAGCCAAGATATGGAAACAAAGTGTCCATCAATGGTTGAATGGATAAACAAAATGTCACACACACACACACACACACACACACACAAACACTGGAATATTATTAAGCCATAAAAAATGTAGGAAATCCTGTCATTTCCAACAATATGGATGTAACTTGAGGGCATTATGCTAAGTGAAGCAAGTCACAGAATGACAAATGACTAATGATTTAACTTATATGTGAAATCTAAAAATCAAGACAACAACAAAACAAACTTCGGTTATGAAATAAGTAGGTCCTGAGGATGTCATGTACAGCATGGTGACTACAGTTAATAATACTGTGTTTGTGTATTTGAAAGTTGCTTATGAAAGATCTTAAAATTTCTCAGTACCAGGAAACAAAAATTTCCAACTGGTGATGGATGTTGACTAAACTTACTGTGTTGCTCATTTTATAATATATACATGTATCAAATCATATGTTATAACATTGTGTTAGTTTCACATGTCAAATATATCTTAATTTAAAAAAATAATTGAGGGTCGCCTGGGTGGCTCAATTGATTTAAGTGTCTGCCTTCGGTTCAGGTCACAATCCCAGGGTCCTGGGATGGAGCCCCGCATCGGGCTCCCTGCTTAGTGGGGATTCTGCTTCTCCCTCTCCTCCCTGCTTGTGCTCTCTCTAGTTATTTCTGTCACTATCTGTCTCTCTCTCTCTCAAATAAATAAAATCTTAAAAAATTATAAAATTAAAAAAATAATTGAAGCAAAAATTAGTAATAAGATAAAATAAGTACTTTGTCACCAAAAAGCATTTTAAGAATTTGAAAGGAAAAGGATTCTAATTCTTTCAGGAGACATGAACTAGTGGGGGGATTTGGGAGCAAGAGCAGAGGACCTGATGGCAACAGAGCCTGTCCTGTGACAGCAGTACTATCAAGAGTGGCTGGAAGCCTCCAGGGATTATCGGTAAGTAGTTGGTCCTATGTGGTAGCTTAATAGCAAACTGGAGGTGTGTCAACAGGCATTTTTCTGTGCTTTGGGATCAGGGAAGACCTTGCTCATCAGGAGATGACCTCAAGGTCAGAAAGTTTAGGAAAACTTGTCCAAGAAAACACTAAATGAGAATAATTTTGAAGACAATTTCACGTATTACTGAAGATAGAGAGTAGAACCTAAAAATTCATGAATATATAACTCAGGGTATGAATTTAACCCTGCTGTTTCTTGGTACAATTGCCTACAGATAGTTGAGATCAGATAAGAATGGTTATAAAAATAAAATACTTTCTTATACTTCCCTTTACTTAATCCTATAGATAAATACAATATACAGGAAAATGTTCTTTAAAAAATTGAATAGAAATAGAAAATGGGCAGAGAACAACAATGACATCATTGACATGGCAGTTGTAAATGATGAAGCAGAGTTGAAACCCAATAGATCCAGAAAGAGTATTGTTTGTTTCCTGATTCTTAATTAACTACTTTTTCTTTTTTTGTCAGTACTATGCCATCAAATATCATGAGCTTTGCATTAGCAATTGCACATTTTTTTTAAAGAAAATATTGTAATTTTTATACAACTCAGTTACAAAAACAGTATAGTAACTAAGCACATTTAGTGTAGAGGGATTCAATTTTTGAAATTCAGAGAGATCATTCTTTTCTTTTTCATTATAAAAATATATGCTTATATAAAAATTCCAAAACATATAGAAGATTAAAATGAAAAATAACAGATTCCAAACAACACCAGCCTCCAAAAATATCCTTGTTACTGGTTTCTTGTAGATGTGTCCAAAAATGTTTCATGAACAATTGTATTTTTGACACAGCATCAATCAAATAAACATAGTTATGCAGTTTTTTTCCTGTAATGACTTGAAGTGTCTTGGGTATATTTCCCAGTATAAAAATAAATTTATGAATGTGTTATGCCATTAAGTACATATTTTTCTACTGCAAAGAATGTTGCCTTCAAAGTTGTTTTTTAGTAATTTCCCATGGAACTATGATCATAAACCACTGAAGATTGAACTGTTCGGTTAAAAGTTATATGAGTTTTCAATTTTGATAGTTATTGGAAAGTGCACTATAGGTGTGTATAAATTTCTGTCTGTAGTATAGGAAACCATTTCTTAGTATTTTCAGCATTCACACACATGCAGGGGCATGCACGCATGTGCTTGCATGCACGCACACCCACACACACATAATTTCCTTGAATCAATATAAAGGTCTTTCACTGTATGTCAGGTGGTCCATATGTACATGTAGTTTTGGCTGTTTGTTCTTTTTTTCTTCCTGTGAAGTATATATTGTAGTCCTTGAACATATATGCCCCATTCTATTTACTTGAAATGGAAATCTTCGTTTTTCAAAGTGATTAGTGCACTTTTATAATGTAGGAGTCTTT
>JAPYYM010000073.1:0-12898 GCA_028534135.1 Potos flavus
AGTAATTATTCTGGTGATGTTTGCAGCACAATTTTTTTTTTTTTTGTCTTGGTTCTCTTCAAATTTCTCATACTGTCTCTCTTCATTGTCCTTCAGTGGCTCATTTTACTTCATTCATCACTTAAATATTGATATATGACAGGTTTCTTTCTTGACTCTCTTTCCTAAAATCATCCTATGAAATACCATCTACTCTTCTGCCCTTTGTTAATCATTTGCCAAATTGGTTTTTTGCCCCATTATACTTCCTGACCCCCAGGTTCATTACCTGACTTCCTACAGAAAATCTCCACTTGGATAACACACAGGTAACTCATACTCATGCTCAACATTTTTCAAACTAGACTTATCATCTACCCCACCTCAAATTTATTCCTCCCCCAGTGTTCTCAGTGAATGAGAGACACCACTGTTCATGCAGTTGTTTGTGACAGAAATGTATGAGTCAATCTTGATTCCTCCATCTCCCTTATTCTTTCAAATGCAATCAAGTCTTGTCAACACTCTCTGCTAATTATCTCTTAAAATCTTATCTTTATTTTCAACTCCCCACTAATTATCACCACCAGTATGAAATGTAAAATCCTTATCACAACTGTCCAATGCTCATTTATTTAATCAATACTTATTGTGTTGCCAACTGTATTCTAAGCATGGTAGAACATGCTTTTCATATTTAAGCCCCTGGCTACTATTGTAATGTCATCTCTTTCAGCTTGATCCAACCTCTTTACCACTTTCCTTGCTTGAATCATAACTTACTTATGTCTTACTAAATACTTAATACTACTGCTCTATTGCTTGTCTATTTCTGTGGAGACTGTTTACTATAATTGAGTTTTTTAAATATTTACCCTAAAGATACAAATGTAGTGATCCGAAGGGGCATGTGCACCCAAATGTTTATAGTACCAATGTCCACAATAGCCAAACTATGGAAAGAGCCTAGATGTCCATCAATAGATGAATGGATAAAGAAGATGTGGTATATATATATGATGGAATACTATGCAGCCATCAAAAAACATGAAATCTTGCCATTTGCAATTACACGGATGGAACTAGAGGGTATTATGCTAAGCGAAATAAGTCAGTCAGAGAAAGACAATTATCATATGATCTCCTTGATGTGAGGAATTTGAGAAGCAGGACGGGGGGCCATGGGGGGCAGGGAGGGAAAAATGAAACAAGGTGGGACTGGGGAGGGAGACAAACCACAAGAGACTCTTAATCTCAGGAAACAAACTGATGGTTGCTGGGTAGGGGGGCTAGGGATAGGGTGGCTGGGTTATGGACATTGGGGAGGGTATTTGCTATGGTGAGTACCGTGAATTGTGTAAGACTGATGATTCACAGACCTGCATCCCTGAAACAAATAACACATTATATGTTAATAAAAAAAGATTCAGTTTAAGTATTAAGTGGATATAATTAAATACCAAATGACTTGATACTGTTTGTGACCACAAACAGTTATTTGATTTTCTTCCTTGGGAGAGTCCATCCTCATTTTTATCAGTCAGACCCATTACCATTGATAACAATTTTGAGGCTCAAAGATTTCTAACCTTCAATAAAACATGGGGCTGGGCTCCTTGTCTTTATAAGTAGTGTGCTAGCACTGGAAAGGGGAGAGAGAAGAGCAAGGGATTCTAACATCTTTGTAGTTTTTCTGTATTTCTTTAAGCTTTTCATTGCCCAACACTCCTTCTAACTCACTGTCTTTACTAAAAATCAGCTGTTTTCTCAATATATCCTTCAGTGGATGTTTCCCACCTGCTGCAACTACTACCTTTAAAGAGATTATTTTTCAATCTAATTTTCTAGCCTAATACTCCCCTCTGCCTATTCTTGACTTTCTTGCTGTTTTATTCCTCTTTCACTTGGGAGATCTACCCAGGATTTGAAACTCAATATGGAAATAAAAAATATCCATTTCCTCCTCCCCCAGGAAAGCCAGGCTAAGTCCCAAGTGTAAAACATACAACCTGATTTTTTTATTTTATTTTTTCAGTGTTCCCAGATTCATTGTTCATGTACCACACCCAGTGCTCCATGCAATATGTGCCCTCCTCAGTACCCACCACCAGGCTCACCCAACCCCTCACCCCCCTCCCCTCCAAAACCCTCAATTTGTTTCTCAGAGTCCATAGTCTCTCATCATAGCAGCAATGGCCACAATCGCCAAACTATGGAAAGAGCCAAGATGCCCTTTAACATACAACCTGATTTTTGTCTCTTCCCTCTAACATATCACAGAGATTCAAATCATCATCAAATCTTTGTTTTTTAAACCACTGCTTCTGCTGCGCATAACTTAAAAAACTGCATTGCTGGTAAACAATTGCCTTAAATTCAAGTTTCCAAAACACTATCCTCTAATTTTATAGCAAGACCAATAACGACAACAATAAAAACAAACACGTATACGAGACTTACTATGCACTGAGTACTATTCTAAATTCTGTGTGTGTTTGTGTGTACATATACATATTTTTTTCTCATCTAATCCTCACATGAGATTTCCTATGAGTCAAGCACTACCTAAACTTTACTGATAGAGAAATAGTCACAGAGAAACTAAGAGACTTACCCAAGGTCACACAGCTAGTAAATATTAGAGATATGCTTTTAACCTAGGTCATCTGGCTCTCAAGTCCATGCCCTTAACTATTTTATACTTGTTCCTTTTTGGCTAAAAGGCCAGAGGTAAAATTCATCTAACATTCCACATTCTCTTTCCAACAGATTTTCAAGATGCTATAACTAAATACACATCTTATAATGTCCTAGTCTAGAGTCCATATTTGAGCTATATAGTACAATAGCTACTAGCCACATGTGGCTATTACGCTTCTAAAATATGGCTAGTACACCTGGGTCACTGAATTTTTAATTTTATTTAATTTTAATTACTTTTAATTTTAATTAAAATAGCCATACATGACAGCGGTTATTATCTTGGACAGTATAGTAGCATTGGCTTTTCTTTAGTAATCAGAAAATAGATGTTGAGTACTCATATACTTGCTACTAAAAGAACAACAAATGCAAAAGGCATGGCCTTTTCTTCCCAATAGAATAGGACATACTTGGGAATGTAAGACACTGGGAAGAGTAACTAGCAATTCAATGTTGGTGTTGAATTGAGAGTTATACTAAGACAAGGCAGGCCAAGAGAAGTCAGGACACTGAGCCAAGTCACAGATAGTTCATGTCAGGTTCATGGCAAACAGGTATAAGCTAATAGCCAGAGTGCCAGTGGCTAGATCAAAAGAGTACAGGTCGACAAAGAGGAAAAGCACATATCATAGTTTCAGATGTTAACTTAAACAAGAAGCAGATCAGCTGTGGTATCCAACCTGAGGGAAGTCAGAAGTCTCAACTAAGCAAAAGGGCTCAGGCATAGCACAGACCGAGTATATATGCAGTAATTAGTTCATACTGGGCACCAGGCAACAAAGAATAAAAGTGAAATAGGAAGACAGATAAAACATTTAAAAGGAAGACAAGTGTAAGCAAGTGGGTCTACCCTAAAGACGGAGCAAGTTAGGACCTTTGAGCCTAATAGTAACAGCTACTGTCTAGTGAACACCTACTATGAGCCAGACATCATTCTAGGTGTCTTATACATTTATAATTTAGTATTCTGAGGTGAATACTATCATCTTCATTTTATAGATGAGAAAACCAAACCTCAATGAGATTCAGTTATCTTCCAAAAATTACACAGCTATTCAGTGGTAGAACCAGGATTTGAAACAAATTCTGTCCAATTTCAAAGTTCATCTACTTTGTACTACTCTATCAGTTATCTATGAACTAAATAGCTTTAGGCCTAGGCAGAAGTAAATGTTATTGGGAATTTTCTGGGCCTAACAGAGAAGAGTAGCTTCCTTCAAAGAGAAGTTCAAAAGAGGAGACAAACCATGAGAGACTCTTAACTATAGGAAACAAACTGAGGGTTGCTGGAGCACAGGTGGGTGAGGGGATGGGGTAACTGGGTGACCAGCATTAAGGAGGGCACATGATGTGATGAGCACTGGGTGGTTTTTTGGTTTGTTTGTTTGTTTTTGTTTTGTTTTGTTTCGTTGAGAGAGAGAGACAGAGCGAGAGACCACAAGCAGAAAGAGCAGCAGAGAGAGAGGGAGAAGCAGGCTCCCTGCTGAGCAGGGAGCCCAGTGTGAGTCTCTATCCCACCCTGAGATCATGACCCGAACTGAAGGCAGATGCTCAACTGACTGAGCCACCCAGGCACCCCAAGCACTGGATATTATATGCAACTGATGAATTATTGAACTCTACATCTGAAACTAATGATGAACTATATGTTGGCTAATTTAATTTAAATTTAAAAGAGTCAGAAACTGAATGATAGGCATATAATGGTATATTAAAGAGGAAAGGAGAGCTTCCGTTGAGGGAAGGCTTGATAGCTTGAGCAGGTCAAAGTTTAAAAGTGTAAAACTGTTGAGGCTATTCTGAAGGCAATAGCAGAGGATGGAACAATGTTAGTATTAGCTCCCATTTACCCACACACAAGCCACTGAACTAGATGTTTCCCACTGAACTCGATTATTTATGGCAATTATTTGTAATTCTAACTTAAATTATTTATGGTAGATGGCATGAACTCCATTTCATAGATGAAGTCTTGAGTATATGAAAAGGCATGGATTATAAGCAAGGCCTGTCTGGTTCTAAAGTCATACTTTTTCCTTTAAAACAGATAGCCTCTATGAAAAGCCACATAAAAGACTTTGCTCTTTCCCTACGCTTCAAATATTCCTTTCTGAGACTTCCTTCTATTCTTTAGATCCCCTTTTAGATTGGGTGCATATTTCAATGGTCCAATGTCCAGACCATCCAGGGATGTCTTGGCCTCTGAAGATCATGTCCTCTTTTCATCTATTAATTTCCATAGTAGTCAACCCAGTGGCAACTCCAGAATTTCTGTGTGGTAAGAGGATTTAGGTATGGTGATCTGGTTAAAGGCCTACCTAAGGAGTCTGTCTTGAAGCTGCATCTCCATATCAAGCTACTAAACACATGGTTCTTGCTTTGCTTTACATGAAAAGTTCTACTTCCTAATTACTGTTCTATTTTTTAAATTTTGCTTTTATTAAAGTAAAATTCATGTATAGAGAAATGCACATCTTAAGGGTACAAATTTAATGAGTTTTGACAAATGCGTATATTTCTGTAAGCACACCCAAATCAAGATATAAAATATTTCTATCATCCCAACAAAGGATGAAAGTTTCTTTTTTACCCCTTTCCAATCAATCCCTGACTGCAACCCCCAGGTTGAGTAACCACTGTTTGGATTATCTGTTCTATAAAATTCATTTAAATTGAATAATATAGTATATACTATTTCGTGTTCTGGTTTCTTTCATTCAACCTTGTGTATGTATTTATTGAAGAGAACACCCTTTCTCCATTGTATATTCTTGGCCAACCTTAAAAAAAAAAAAAAAGAAGGAAATCCTATCATTTGCAACAACATGGACAAAACCTTATATGCTATTATGCTAAGTGAAATAAACCAGACACAAAAGAAACAATACTATATGATCAGGGCAGGAAGTGCAATGGTGGTTACCAAAAGCTAGGGGAGGGGGTAACAAGGATGTGTTGGTGAAAGGGCACAAAGTTTTGATTATACAGGATGAATAATTCCTAAAGATGTACTGTATATCACAATGCTTATACTTAACAACACTGAATGGTGTACTGAAAAATATGCTATCACAGTCAATTTTATGTTAAGTGTTTCTACCACTATAGAGATAGATAGATGATAGATGATAGGTAGATAGATAGATAGATAGATGATAGATAGATAGATAAGGTAGAGGAAACTTTTGGAGGCAATGGATGTGTTTATGGCATTGATTGTGGTGATAGTTTCATGGCTGTATACTTATCTCCAAACTGATAAATTATACACATTAAATATAGCATTTTATATGTCAATAATATCTCAATAAAGTGGTTTTAAAAATTAATCTGTTTAATCATGTATCAGTAATTCATTATTTTTGCTGAGTAGTATTCCAATGAATTGATAAATCAAAATTTGTTCATCTATTCTCCTGTCAAGAGATATTGGGCTCTTTCCATCTTGGAGGTATTATAAGTAAAGCTGTTTTAAGCATTCTGTACAAGTCTCTTTTGTGGACATATATTTTCATTTCTCCTAGGAAAAGTGTCCAGAAGCCAAAATGCTGGGTCACAAGGTAAGTGTATGTTTAACCATAAGGAACTGCAAAATTTTTTTCCAAAGTGGTTGCAACATTTTATACTCTTACTAGCAAAGTGCTAGAGTCTTGGTTGCTTCACATACTCACAAAGCTTTGGTGTTGTCAATCTACTTAATTTTAGCCATTCTGGTGGGTGTGTGGTAATATCTCACTATGGTTTTAATTTGAATTTCCCTGATGACTAGTGACATTGAACATCTCTCCATGTGCTTAGTAAGGTTGGTCTATTTTTATAGTGGCAGACTATACATATCTTCTGCCAATCAAGCTGAGACACTATTAACCTGAAGTGTTTTTGTATTGAGGAAGGCAGGGCTAATGGATATTATGGGATGGCCTAATGCCCTTCTATCAAACAATCTCTTACCATGATCATTGTGTCTAACTCTGGCAAAGACTGTTACTGCTGCCATTGCTGCCTTTAAAATTGCAAAATAATGAATTTTTTGAGCAATTACTTTCTCAGGTCTCATAATTGTACTTCAATTTTTTAAGATAGCTCACAAATCAACCCAGAGGCTATTGTCCCTCCTTCCAGGACTTAAACTTTCATTTCCACATGGAAAACAGGGAAGTCAAATTTTGAAATCCACAGTTTATAAATTTGTGTACCTATAATCAGCCCATAATACTAGAGATCATCTTAATACTGTATAACTGTATTATAATTTAGGTCTCACTGATCTTGATAAATGGCACCTCCAAAAAAATTTAAATATTAGGGGACAAAGGAAGAGTGACAAAGAAATAGAGAAAAATAAAAATGATGAAGACAAAGTAACATAATTACCTGAAAAGTGCAGAAATGCCCACATTTGGTATGAAGGAATCCAGTTCAAATTGACCTGGTATGATTTCATTCTTTTCCAGCCAAATGAATTTTGTACAGTGATGCTCAAAGTGTGGAAAGGATTAACAATCAGCTGGATACATTTCAGAAGATCCAATGGTGTAAATTGAAAGAATCAGCAAGGTCATCTAATACAACTCCCTGCAGAGTGCAGGAATCAACTCACAGAATCCAGAAAGGTTTCTATCTTTTAAAGTCCACTGGGCATAGTGAGAGCCTCTGGAGCCAAACAAAATAGATCTATTGTCTTCTATACATCAGCACTTAGTAAGTTTCAGAAAGACTATATGCCCTCTATCCTCAACTTTGGTTTGACACTCTGTTCCTTCAACCCTTGCTTATAGAAACTATTAACCATCTTGGTCACCTCTGCTTATCACACTTCAATATTCTCCTTAAAATGTCCCCCACAAATAGTGTGTTATGTAAGTGATCTGACTAGCACAGATAATAGTGTGACTGTAACCTTCCAAAAAAAATTACAGTGTACTATCAGATTAGATTAGCTTTCTGGTTACAACGTCAGCATTGACGGGTTTTGCTACTACAGCCAACTAAAAACCATAGGCTTTTTTCACAAGCAGTCACTTCAGCCTTGGCTTTCTCACTTCAGTTTTTTTCCTTTTTGGAGGTGGAAAGGAAGTTGAGTATAGAACTTTTCATTAGCATTTATATACTTCATCTTGTTAGTTTCAGTCCACTAATCTAACCTGCCAAGATTCTGTCATACCCTGTGAAAATTCTTTGTAATTTCACCATTTATTTTTGTTGGCAAATCTTTCCATAAGATCTCAGCACACTTCTCTGCTTTAGAATTTAGAATCTAAAGGATAAAACTGAATCATTCCCTTGTGCCTCAGGTTCATAAAGAGTCATCATTCTGAGCTTCAGTATTTGCTGTCCAGGACCTTAGGAACATAGAACAAAAAGGAGATACAGGATACTGCTGTAACTGTATTGAGCTCAAGACTTCTTATAGAGATATTTTTTTTTTACTAAATACCTGATATGACATCATTTTACTTATTTTTCTTCTTCAGGAAGGGACATGACAATAAGTGAAAAATCTGTATAACTAAGGGTCCAAGTTAATTAGATTTAATTTAATTGAGACTTTATTGGACTGTAACTTAACTAAGTCACTAACTATGTAACTTATTCAAACCAACTGATAATATTATCTAACACTAAGAAAAGAAAAGAGAATATCAGGTTAAAAATGTTCTATCAGAAACCAATGTCCTCACCATACCCTTGTCAGAAGGGAGTGGGGTAACTCTGCTCTTTGATCTAATATCCTCACTCCCTTAACATCAGAACTTTCTAGAAGGCTAACTTTGCATTTTATGTTTACTAGAAAAACACAGATGAGAGAGTTTACTGAAAAATCACCTATGCAGAAAAGATTTTAAATGTTATAATGCAAGTATTCTTCATAAAGATTTGATATCTCTCACATTACCACTCGAGAAAGGATATTACCAAAGAATAATTTATGATGACTATGTCAACACTCTGTAGCTGCTTTTTACAAAAGCTATAATGTACACCCCTCCCCACTTGCCTTTAAATCTAAATTTTCACTGTTTGACTAGAACTCTCATTGCCTGAAACAAATCAGAAATTTCTCTGAATTTTAGTCCATATCTACTTTATGTGCCCCCTTTATTCTTATCTTCACCCAAAATCTTCATTTAGATACAGGTCCAGTAACTGCATTTACTCAACCAAAAGAGGTTTAAATCTGCAAGGTAACTGCTCTCTGATGAATACTAATCACGCAAAATATCCACTCTTTTTTTAAAGATTTATTTATTTATTCATTGGAGATAGAGAAAGAGAGAGAACAAATGAGCAGTGAGGAGGGGCAGAGGTTGAGGGAGAGGGAGAAGCAGACTCCCTGCTGAGCAGGGAGCCCAATGAGGGGCTCGATGTGGGACTCGATCCCAGGACCCTCAGATCATGACTGGAGCTGAAGGCCGACGCTTAACCCACTGAGCCACCCAGGTGCCCCAAAATATCCATTCTTTAATCAGAAGAAACTGAAGACCTTAGACAATCTCAGTAAAAGCAAATTTTGACTTTGCTTATATTTTTCTCTCTTAAACTTTATTTATTATCTACAATATTTGTCATATACCAAGATAGTTCTTAAAATAATCAAACTGTTTGGAATTTTTGCCCAAGGTTTTTTTGGTAAAGCTCCAGCTCTCTCACCCTGCTCCAAATGGTCAGAACCCAAATAGGATACTTCAGAATGTCCATATATTATTGTATGGTAGGAGCATGAGGTGACTCAGACAGATCTGCTTTCCAATCCTATCTCAGCCTCAGTTATCTCCTTATTAATATTGGGATAATACGTATTTCATAGAGCTGTTGTAAGGATAATTTCTATAAAGTTATGGTGTATAACAGGTACTCAATAAAGACCAGTTTCTTTACCACTTATACCTATTCTTATTCCTGTGTCAAGGTTAAACACTAAATAATATCAATACAAAGGAAATTCAGGAATAAGATCCCATTTGTGCCCTTAGTGTCCAGTAACATTTGTTTTAAGTAAAATGATCTGTCTCCATCAAAATTATCAGAGTCCACATCAAATGAGAACAAGATTTGAATTTCAACACACCCTACATTATGTAGGAGAAATTCAAGTTCAGCTAGCTGCTTCATTTGACTAGGATATATGGGTTTGCTTAAACACATAATACTTTTCAAAATGACAGTAGAAAACCCCAATTCATAGATTTACTCATTTCAGTTCTTTGTTATAGATATGTCACAATTTGGCATGTGAATATGTGACTGTGATGTATGTATGTGTGTTTGCATGTGTGTTTTATATGTATGTTTTGTGCTTTCTGGGTTTTTTTCTTTCTCTTAAATCAAGCCAGAAACCTTTTGAGATCAGGGATTATATCTCTATTACAGTAAAATCCCCACCATTAATAGCATGTATGTCTTCCCCATTAGACTAAGCTTTCCTGGCAACAAGGACCAAATTTCCTCCAACCCAGCTCAGAGTTAACAAATGCTGCTGTCAGTCCCTTGTTGATTAATTATGAGACCATACAGCAGAGCCTGGAGATTACTGATACATACTAAGAGCAGCTGAATATGTATCTCAGAGACCTGTGTCACACAAAATTGCATCCTAGATTTAGGATAGCCATAATGAAGTCATTCTTGAGTGAGATGCTTAAATGGCTAAGGAAACTGTAGATGTTCCCTTTACATTAATAGAATCACAGTCGAATGGCCAATAAAATGCAGCAACAAAGAACCACACTAAGAACATGACTGGTTGGGAAAGTTTCTTGGAATATAAACAACACTGGGCTGGAAGAGACCACCTGGGTTCCTGTCCTAACTCTACTACTGACTTTGCTGTATCATGGCTCATTTACTTTATCTGTCTGGACCTCAGATCCTGCATCGCTTATGAAGTGAGCAGACAAGACCTCGAGTTCCCTCCCAGGTCTAACAGTCTAAAGTTTAACATTAAATGAAAATTGATGCTTCTATCTCAAAACTCATGCTAAAATTAGAATCTATATGATACAGGTTAGCACATGATCAATTGTTGCTTTGGTCTTGAATTGTTTCTTATATATACAGCTTGTATCTCTGATACAGGAATCATGGATCACACATCTGTATTTTAGGCCAAAACCCAGGCCATGGTTGCTGAAACTATTATATGCTTTTAAAAATAATCTGTGTTGATTGATTGAATTGGAAAATCAGAAATCCGACTACTGATGTGGCCTCACACCTGGAATGTCAAGATTAGTAAGATAATATACATTAGCACTGGCACTGCTTTGAGCTTGCTAAATAAAAGATGGTATAAGTTCAGAGTAAAAGCACAGATCAGGATCAATTTTCTATTTCCTTATAAATCTTTCCAGTGCTTAGGAAATATAAAATAACATGATGAAATCTGCTGGATCTTTTGAAAACCCATTTTTTCCCAAGAAGTCAGGTATTTCTATGTCTAACCATAGAATAGTTAAAAATACTTTCTTGGAAACCTTGCTCAGTAGTAGACACTGAGATTAGTCCTATGTGTTTTGCTGTGAGTCATTTTAGAGATGCTCATATTCAGCAATCCTGCTCAATAGCCTCTTTACTTACAGCTTTTTATGGTTACTGAGATTTTCATTTTGGAGTCACCTCTGTGGACAGAAGTAGTAAGACTTAGATAGTTTGGATGATGGAAAAAAGGAGCAAGAAATATGTGCTGGGCATTGGAGAGCAAGCCCAGGAAAGGGATAAGAAGAAGGCACTCAAAGAGAAAAGAGATACTTACAGCATTTTTTTTTTTTTTTTACATTTGTACCAGGACTAGAACCAAAGTGGGGAGGGGTGGGTAGAAAAGAAAATATATATTCTCTCCTTCAGACAAAGTAAAATGACTATTTAAATATGATTTGTAAAGGTAACTGCTATCATTTCATTTGACCCTGGGCATATTTTTCAACATTTGACTTCTTCAGTGAAATCCAAACACTTTTCACCATCTCTACTGCTACAACTCTAGTCCAAGCCAATATCACCCTTCACCAGGATCTTTTATCAGCCCCCTAACTGGTATTTTTGTTTCCACATTTGCCTCTTACATCCACCACACAGCCACTAGAGTCATCCTTTCAAAGCATAAACTAAATACAGGACTTAAAACACTCCAATGGCTTTCCATTGAAAGTGTAATAAAAGCAGGGTATCTGGGTGGCTCAGTCAGGTAAGCATCTGCCTTTGGCTCAAGTGATCATCTCAGGGTCCTGGGATCCAGCCCCATGTTGGGCTCTCTCCCTGGTCCGTGGGGAATCTGCTTATCCCTCTGCCCCTCCCCCTGCTTGTACTCTACCTGTATCTCTCACAAATAAATAAATAACTTTTTTTAAAAAAAGAAAGTAGAATAAAATCCCAAGTCTTTTTCACAGTCTCTTGCCTATCTCTGTGACCTTACATCTTATCACTCTTTCTTCTCTTTGAAGTTCACCTACACCAACTTTCATTCTGTCCTTTGAATACCCTGAGCTTGTTTTTGTCTCTGGTAGTCTTACACTTACTTACACTTGTAGGTAAGTCTCTATACTTATCCTTCTGCACAGAACTTGCTTTTATACATAAAAAATGACTCTTGGAACACTACATCAAAAACTAATGATGTATTGGTGGCTAAAGATGGCAGAGGAGTAAGAGGCAGAGATAGTGTCAGATCCCAGAAGTTCAGCTAGATAGTTATCAAACCACTCTAAACAACTACAAACTTAGCAGGAAATAGAAGAGAAGATGAACAGCACCTCTAGGAACAGAAAAACGAGCACTTTCCGGAAGGTAGGACGTGCAGAAAAGTGAATCCAAAGCGAACACGAAGATAGACCGCGGGGGGAGGGGCCGGCTCCCGGCAGCCGCAGAGCACCGGAGCACAACATCGGGACTTTTAGAAATCTGCTCCACTGAGGGACATCGCTCCAGAGGCTAAGCGGGGGGTGGAGCCCTCGCGGGGACAGCGTGGTTTCAGGACCCGCGGGGTCACAGAAAGACCGGGGGTGTCTGAGGGTGGCAGAGCTCCCGGATATCAGAACAGGGAGCCAACAGCAGAGACCGAGCCGAACAGTGAGCTACCAGCTTGGGCTTACCTTGAACCGTGATCCCGGCACAGTCAGGCCGCTGCACTTCGAGCAGGGACCCCACAAGGGGCAGATCCGGAGAGACCCCCTCCTTCCTCCCCCGGGAGGAGCGGCGCGGTAGCTCGTGGCAGGAATCT
>JAPYYM010000730.1:0-14356 GCA_028534135.1 Potos flavus
AAAGATTTTATTTATTTATTTGACACAGAGAGAGAGATCACAAGTAGGCAGAGAGGCAGGCAGAGAGAGGGGGAAGCAGGCTCCCTGCTGAGCAGAGAGCCCGATGCGGGGCTCGATCCCAGGACCCTGAGATCATGACCTGAGCCGAAGGCAGAGGCTTTAACCCACTGAGCCACCCAGGCGCCCCTACAAGTCATGCTTTAAGGGAAAAAAGTACTCTCCACCTTTCCTGAAAATGATCCCTTTATAAGTAATTGCCAGATGCATCACTATTACCAACTTAATTAGAACCTAGGAAGGTTCTGAAGATTTTTGATAATTGTGATAAGGAATCTTCATAAAAGATACAGAGGTAGTTCTATATGCTAGCCGTATGGGAAGAGGTCACTCAGTGAACAAGGTATAAAGAGCAATTCAGGTGGCTACATTTTGATTTTTTTTTTTTTTTAAAGATTTTATTATTTATTTGACAGAGAGCACAAGTAGGCAGAGAGGCAGAGAGAGAGGGGGAAGCAGGCTCCCCGTTGAGCAGAGAGCCTGATGCGGGGCTCGATCCCAGGACCCCGAGATCATGACCCGAGCTGAAGGCAGAGGTTTTAACCCACTGAGCCACCCCGGCGCCCCTACATTTTGAAGTTATAAGATCACTTCTCCACTAAAAGTATGAAATTCATAGTATATTCATTAATATGTCCTTTCTAGAGCCCAATTTTAAAAATGGACACAATACATATCATGGCTAGTACCTGCTAGCTTTCTCACTCTTTGACTATTAATGCTTATGACAAAAAGTCAGGCAGTGCCCCCAATGCTCCAGCAGGGACTGGAAATTAGTTGAATAAGCAGCATAGATCTTTTCTCCCAAGTTTTTCCAAGGGCAGATGCCATCTATCCAAGAGGTATAGTCCAAGAAAGATAGATTCTAGTGGTACAAATCTGGATGTTCTTCCACACCATCAAACGTAGGCCAGATTTGCAAACTGATAACTACATCCCTTCTTGCTAATAACCAGGCCATGCCCTTAGCCCCATGTGGCAACAAAGCAATGCGGATTTGTTACAACACCCTAGAGTGAAATCTGAATGTGGTCAAGAAAGTTCAGAAACGGTAAGAGTGGCGCAATGCCTACCACAACTCAGGCCCAGTGCAAAAGTTACACCCCTACCTTCTTCCGATAGGAGGAACCTGGCCATTTGAAAAGCAAAAATAACGATAGGAACCTGCAATCAATTAGAATATCCTGCCAGAATAGACCTGATTGCGGGGGGGGGGGGGGGGGGGGAGGGGGGGGCGGTCTCAGACCAGACCAGAGGCCACTGAAATACTGTTAGGCCAAATGAAAATAATAGCTTAGGTCAGGCTGCTGCGTCCTCCCCACAGAGCACACACAAAAATCTTTTGTCATGGGGTCAGAAGACTCTAGCAGAGGTAATCTCTCTAGACCAGCTGCCTAATTCCAGCAAGGCCTGCATATGTGCCATTCCAGAAAAACGAGTGTCTATTATTAAAGAGATGCCAGAGCCTTCTTTTGAAAAAAAGTCCATTCTAGCACCTGACTCCTGACCCACTGACTGCAGCTTATATGCATTCAGTCAGTCCCCATTTGCTGAAGTGCTTCTGAAAGGCATTCAGACCAGAGGAATTCCCAGCTAAGAGAAGGAAAACAGAAGAATTATCATCAACAAAGCCATATAGCAACAAGATTCAAAATTTTCCTATATTCTAACAAGAATTAGTAATTACAATGGGAATACAATAGTGACTTAAAAATATATAAATGCAGGAATACCTTTTAAAAGAAACATGCAAGATGTATGGGGAAACACTGTAAAACTTCAGAGAGAAAATGGATCTGAATAAATGAAGTCACGTACCAAATCCTGGATGGAAAGAGCTAATACGTGAATGTGAACTTTTAAAAGGTTCATTTATACTGAAATTATTAAATTTTGATTTTGAAAATCCCGAAAGGATTTGGAGGCTGGGGAGATGGACTACACAATTCATAAGGAAAAATAAACTAGTGAAAATAGCTAGCAATATGGAAAAATAAAAGAAAAAAGAAAAAAAGAAAAGAAGGGAGTAGGGATTTGCTTTACCAGATCTCGAAGTGCACGATAAAACCTCAATGACTGAAACAATGTTCACTGGCACAGGAAGAGTAGAGCAGGTGATCAGGGAAACAGAAGAACAAGTCTAGAAACAGACTCGGCCGTGAACAAGAATTTAATATACGATAGATGCAGCAAGTTCAAACAGTGAGAGAAAATGGATTCTGTTAAGGGAAATGATAAACTGGACAATAATATGATACTCAAAGGGGCAATCTCTTTCATATATATCCTTCATATTATATAATCTTTTCAAAATAAGGGGAAAAAAAAATGCCCGAGTAGAAAATCGGGCAGAGGTTAACAGGCAATACAAACACACAAAGATAAGAAAATTATTTGACTGTGCTAGTAATGTAAGAAATGCAAATTGAAACAAGTTGTCTGCTTTTATTATTTATGTGTCAAATTCATAAAGGTCTTAAATTACAGTATCACCTTGTGAAGGTATAAGGAAAATACAGCCTATAACCTGCCAGGTGAGCAATCCAGCAGTCAACATCAAAAACCGTAACGATATGTATATCATTATTTCCACAACTATAAATTTACCCTAAGGATATAATTATGGTGTTGGGCAGAGGTTTATCTACAAGGTAGTTTAAGGAAATATTGTGTGTATCAGCCAAATACTGGGAAGAACCTAAAAAAAGGGGACTGGTTATATGAGTTACAGCACATCTGTGGGAGGTAACACTGGGCATTCACTAAAAGTAATGTTAGAGAACGAAACTTAAGGACACTGGAAAATATTCATAATGCAGCTCGAAAAGAAGATAGAAATTATTTACTATGAGATCCCATGTTGATTTAAAAAAAAAAAAAAGCATGCACAAAAGCCTAGATGGATACAGAACTTAGCAGGAATGTTAGCAGCTGTTACTGCTGCAAGATCTATTACAGGCGATTTTTATATTTTTTGTGCTTTTTGGAACCTCCCAATTTTCTACCCTAAACTATATATATATATAGATATATCTATATATCTATCTATCTATATATATATTTTTTATTTATTTATTCATGAAAGACACAGAGAGAGAGAGAGAGAGGCAGAGGGAGAAGCAGGCTCTCTGCTGAGCAGGGAGCCCGATGCAGCACTCGATCCCAGGACCCTGGGATCATGACCTGAGCCGAAGGCAGACGCTTAACCATCTGAGCTACCCAGGCGTCCCCTACACTATATTTTTAAGTTATTTTCCAAAAAACAACTGTGGAGAGACACTTCAAAGTTCCACTGCTGCCCTCTGGCAGCTAGAATTATGGATGATTTAAATTGTTTTTAGAAAGACTTTCTATAGTTCTCAAAATTTTGGTTTTTTTTAAAGATTTATTTGAGAGAGAGAGCAAAAGCGAGAGAGATCACAGAGGGAGAGGGAGGAACGCCTGAGGTGGGACTTGATCCCAAGACCCTGGGATCATGACCTGAGCCGAAGGCAGACGCTTAACTGACTGAGCCACCCAGGCGTCCCTGTAAGATTAGTTTTAAAAAGAAAAACCATACGCTCACTCAAAGTGTTTCCTGAGGAGGCCAGACCCACGAGGACTAGTCATAGTTCAGGGAAGCACAGGCTGAGTGACAGCCGCTATCTAAACTGATACACGGACAAACCCCCCCCCCCCCCCCCCCAGGGAGCTTGGGCGTCATCGGGCTCTGTATTGCCAGCACCTAGGACACAGCGTCTTCAGCCCTCCATGAATGCCTAATCTAGAGAATGGAAAATACAAGCCTTCTGGAATGGTGGAGGTGGGGTATTTTCTACTAACACCGAGGATATTAAAGTGGTAGTGTTGAGTATATCACCCTCAGAGTGGAGTCCTGAGGAACCCCAATTACTCAATCTCTAAGGTGCCACAGAAAAGGTTTCTGTTTCAAAATCTAACCCAAGCATAATCAATTCTGCAATATCAAAGAGGAAAACAAATTTCCAGTTAGAAGTTCTTTTCCTAAGGGTTTTTTTTTTGTTTTTTTTTTTAAGAGCCATGTCAATCTTTTTATGTGATGTTTTAAGATAAAAAATGGCTGAAGTGTATATGCACTTAGCAAAGCGGGATTCTTTTACAGGCAGCAACTACTAAAACCAGGGAGACTACGAGAGCGGCTGTTCAACCGACTTCAAAACCGAAGATTCTTAAGCATCTACACTCATACAGGGCTGGGCAACTTTAAGTTCCTCTCCTGGACTGCAGCAACCAATGTTTGGTTAAATTAAGAAATTTGAGTCTTTACTTCCTTTTCTGTTCACATGCTCTGGACTAGAGAAAGAATTATCAAGACCTTAAAAGACCGAATTCCAAAAAAGAAAGGACAATAAGGAAACTAGATAACTCTTCAGCGAGCAAAAGTTGACTGGTCACACGGAAGCTGTCTGAATTAGAAGCAGCTTGCCCAGTGGGGACTCCGGATCCAGTTCAGTTTTCTAGATTCTTCGCCTCCATAGCCTCTCACGTACACCTCAATCTGAGCACGTAGTATCATGGAGATGTTCTCTGCATCTTTCCCATTAGACAGACGACATTTCTCGAGGATGGGGACCATGCTGATTTAATACCCCCGGTGTGAACTCATTTAATACCTAGGACTGAGCACAAGTTCTGGAGACACTGTGGGCAAAAAATAAACACCTCTGAACTGCTAAAAAGTAAAACTGATGTTGTGTGGCATTCGTGCAGAAGTAAAAGGCATAAAGTAGTGGTAAGTGCAGGAGCCCTTACCCGAAGGGGTAAAATTTTAATAAAAACGAGTGCCTAATGGAATAATAAAAAATAAATGCCTAAGTAAGGTGGGGAGGGGGAGAACTAGAAGACTTTTGAGCAGAAAGAGTCCCCGTTTACCCAGTTCGCCCCCAAGGCAGAAAGTTGAGAGTCCAAAGATGAGAAAGAGAGGCCGCATCTGACTACCTTCCCATCTTAAAAGATACTTTTGAGTCCCCAATTCATGAGCCGTAAATCCCTAAAGCATAAAGGAAGCTCTGACTTCAAACACAGTCCCAATCACAGAGAAATTAAAAGGGAGGAAGAGGGATGGGGAGAAGCACGTGTGCAGTGAGGCACACGCAGAATTCCTGAGCAGAGTCACGCTACACGTTCACCCTGTCCCAACACTCTCCTGCCCAGTACGTGGGGTCCGCGCTTTCCCGGACAGAACGGGTCATTCAGATCCTGACTGTCAGACGCAGGCTCCCTCTTCAAAGAAGGTTTGCATGAAATAACCGTATGTATTTGCAGAACCGGCATTACCCATCATCATCTCGTTCATGCACAGCACCGAGAAAGCCACTCGGTCTGAACCGGTAGCCTGTATTTCAAATTGATGGGCGCTCAGAGACCAGAATGAAGCTTGTTCAATGGTTCTCAGCCCTGGCAGCACATGAGAATCACCTGGGGAGCTTTTAAAAAAATACTAGAGCAGAGTCTCAACCCAAACCAATTAAAGCAGAATTGCTAGGGGTGAGGTCCGGGCATCGGTTTCTTTCTTTTTTTAAAGCCCAGCAAGGAATGACTATTAATTTTTTCCCCTTCCAACATGGTAAAAGTGTTTTTTTTTTGAAGTCTTTATTAGAGATAAAAGATTTGCTTTAAAATACTCCATGAAGATGGGTAGTTTTGATTATCCGAGATTGACAAAATGATGATGGTTGAAACTGGGTAATGGATACCTAGGACTTGATTACATTATTTGTTCTCGTATAGTTGAAGATTTCTAGAAGTTATCTTATAAAATTGGCAGAAATAAAATCTGTTCCTTCTCCCCAAGTGGATAAATGTGTGTAATTTAATACAAAAATATTTTTAAGAAAACATTAAGATAAAAACTTCGCAAGGGACTGTAACGTACAACCAGAGTCAAGAACGACTAGGCTACGTCGTTGAAGGAGGGGCAAACTGGATTTAGAAAATAAAGATTTAAACAAACGGCAAGAGGCAATCCAGGTGAGAGAGATCAACTCAGGCTCAGCCAGATGGAACCCAGGGAGGGTGGCAGGCCTCCTCTAGTGAATCACCATCTCCAATTTGTGCTATGCATATATTTGCCTGAATTTTGAGAATCTTTATTCACAAGTAAACTGTAAATACACACACATATGTATGTGTATTTATATATATCTGGGTGTGTACACGATCTAAGACAGAACTACCAATTATATCCAGGAGCATGTCATTTTTTTAAAAACACTATTTGTGGAAACACGGCTCATGACCTACAATGCTGTGGCCTGTGAAACAGTCACCCAGGGTGGCGCTCCTCAGGAGAAGCAGGTGGCAGGAGCGAGGGGTGGGGCTGTGGTCTCTGGAACCTGCAAGCCCTTCGTCTACCTAAGTGATTTAGGGGCAGTGCTGCTCAGACGGCCTGAGGAACCTCTTACATCAGGTGTTGCTTGTGGGAAGAGCCGAGAAAAAGCAGCCAAGTCTCCAAGATCAGCGGATATATCAAAAAGACCCCCATCCCGCCCCCAAAATCCCCAACTCACCTATTCTTCTCCATTTCATTGTGAGTTGATCTGAAAGAGGAACAAAAAGAAAAGAGTGAGATTCTTCTGGTCTTACACGACTGCTTCAACACCAATACAATTATTTTAACTTCTTTCTCTCCAAAGTTGGTAGGAGAGAAAGCAGAAAGGGAGGGAAAACTCAGTGGGCTCTGCTACACAAATCAGTTCCTTTGAGGAGTTAGATAAATGTAAATATGTAAAATAGAGTTCAAGGACAAGTGGCAAACTTAAGAGGCACACAATCCCTAGTGGAAATATAATCCATTTTAAGAAAGGAAATAAAAGGGGTCTATTTATACAAAGAAAAACAGCTGCGGCATGTGATGTGGATTCGGGTTAGAGAATAGCGAAGGAGCTTTCTTCAGGCGGAGGGTAGAAGAGTGGAGGTGGCACCCCTCTCCGATCCTGCAGTTTTTTCTAGGTGTAGCAGATACACCAAAATTTTATGCTAAGTTGCTTGACAATAGGATACAATTTTAAGTGGATAAAAATAATCCCTCGACCCTCAATTTTTCTACTCCCTGACATAATTATCTGATCATGTACAACCTCCTAAAAAACGCTACTGGTGAGCAGCTCCCAGAGGATTTCAGGAAGGGGCTTCTAAACCTTAGCTCAACATAAAGACGATACAAACTGGTTAAAGCCACAGTGAGGGTGAAATGTGAAGTCTAGCTTTGCCACTGACTGGCACTGTAGAACAAACAAAATTCTTTACCATCTTGTCCTTGATTAACCCCTCTGTAAAATGGGAGTAAAAATTAGTGTCAATTATCTACTCAACACACGTAGATCAATAAGGTAGCAACTGTAAAAGTGATTAGAGAGCCTTGGACGAAAGCTGTGGTGGATGTTAAATCCTATTATTAAAGTGTTTATAGCTGACCCCAAATATAAGGTCTGGTCTAAGAATCTATAGACAGGTTTTCACAGAAGTCACAGGAAGCCAGTCAACATGGCCGCTAGAGTGTCTTCCTCACACAACTCCTCCCTAATTATAAACTTGAGGAATCTCCCAGCATTATAAAGGCGCTGAATCTTGACCTTTCTCAATGGAAATTCTCTGGAATCGAAGGAGTTCAGGAGACAGCACCCTGGCTCAGGCCAGAACCTTCCTGAGCCTATAGAGAAATTCTCACGGTAATCACGGAGAAACAGGACCTCTGTGAATGCCCCCCCACTCATTTATATGAGGGGGGCAACCACACCCAAGTTCATTCACATCAGAGAAGGGCGGTGGGTGTGTGTGTGTGGGGGGGGTTGTGTTCTTGGAATGAGAAATTTCCAATCCAGCAATAAAACTTCTTTTCCACAAGGCTCTTGGGACACCAATTTTTATTAACAAGGAAAAACGAGAAAATAATGACAGTATTTTAAGTTTTAGAATATTTGTTTTCTAGGTAAAGGACCTCAAAATTGGTTACCGTACAAGCTTTACATTGATTCACTTGGTTTTCCCTCAGCCTTCTTCAGTTACATTTTTCTGAAGTTTTACTTCCTGCAGGATATCACAGTTAACAAGTTAGGCCTGCACTACAAACCTTTGGCTTTAAAGCACGTGGCATTTTAGTTTTAACAGGGAATAACAAGTTCAAAGTCTGACAGATTTTTTAAATGCATTAAAGTATATGATAGCAGCTGGTCAGGATTTCCCTGTTTAATTGTAGGCAAGGACCATCCCAGGAAGGTGGTGGAGGAGAGAAGGGTGGGTATTTGAAAAGCGTATCATCTCTGATTACAGAAAATAGCACACAGGGCACTCTTACCAAAAATTTCTGGATTCTTTGAAGCTACATATAAGGAAAATTCTGAATCCCCAAGATAAACTTTTTAACAAATTCCGTAGGAAGGACAACTCCTTCTAGACTTTGAACAGTTTTGGAAACTACAGATCTTATTTGATTACTTAAGAGTCTTGAACACAGGCACCTGGGTGCCTCAGTCGGTTGAGTGACTGCCTTCGGCTCAGGTCATGATCCTGGAGTCACAGGATCGAGTCCCATATCAGGCTCCCTGCTCAGTGGGGAATCTGATTCTCCCTCTGACCCTACCCCCACTCGTGCTCTCTCTCTCAAATAAATAAAATCTTAAAAAAAAAAAGTATTGATCACATTGTGATTTTTACAAGGGGACTTACATCTAATGGCTAAAGCATTACTGAAGTGCATTTGGGTGACTGAAATGGAGTTGGTCTTTAATGAAAATAAGCCTTTCAAAAACGATTAGAGATTGCTTGCCAACTCTCTTAATGAGTAAACATTTATATTTTTAATTAAAGCATCATAAGAATACATAGATACCCTGGGTGAAAATTATCTTCCATGTGGCTACAGAAAAGATTTGGTAATTGTGGACTCGCTGGTAAAGGTCAAATGTCACCACTTAAAAATATATTCTTACAAGGGGCACCTGGGTGGCTCAGTCAGTTAAGCGTCTGACTCGATCTCAGTTCAGGTCTTGGTCTCAGGGTCGTGAGTTCAAGCCCCACGTTGAGTTCCACGCTGGGCGTGGAGCCTACTTAAAAAGAATGTATGTATATATATTCTCACAAAAAGATAACTAAGCCAAACTACAGAGTGTACGAGAATGGGAAAAGTTCTTGGGTTCAAAAAGAGTCTCCATGTCAGCTCAGCTACATAGCCACCATTGCATAAAAGAGCTCGGTGGCAGGTCCTGAACCTCCTCTTTCACGAATGCCAAAGCCTGCTTTACAACTTAACAAAATATACCTTTAAAAACTCTGGACTTCAGTTCTAAATAATTAGTAACTCACTTCAAAAATCAGTCGGAAAGAAAAAAGATTCCACCTCCCTGTATTCCAGTAGTTCTCTGGATGATTCCGAAACAATCAATATTCACAATTTCCTTTGTTTTTGTTCTTTAAACAAGCAATGAGAGAAATTGGATTAAAATCTGCATTTTTAGTTCCCAAGAAGTTGGATATGTGGCTAAATCTTATTTATTTTTGTACTGTCCAAGGAAAAGTAGCCCCCTGACTCTACAAGCAAAGAGCACCGCATTTCAACCTGAATTAACAAGAATAAACTATTATCTGGTGGTTATGTAAACCAGTAGTAATCTCTCCATCGCCCTTACCTCAGTTCAAAATCCTGACCGTACATGGCCTTGGAGAGAAGTCTAATTCAAATCAAAAGGGGTCAAACTGCGTTCTCTGGGGCGATGTCTCATGGCTCAGGTAAGGGTCATTCCTTACCTGATCACATTTAAACAAAACAACCTGCTCTTGCTTCATGTTTGCTTGGTGCCATCTCCAGGTTTAATCATGGTCTCTCTCAGAGATCCTTGCACCACTGAGGATATTACACTAATTCATTAATAGTCAAGAATATGGGAAACCGTGATAGCCTCTGGTCTGTAACCATGGAAAGCAAACCAAACGCATTAACAGAAGAGAGCTTTTCCAAAACTCAGAAGTTATAGCTATTTTTTCCATAACAGCACTGGATATTAAAGAGAAAGAGTCTGTTTCTTGGCTTGCAGTTCTCAGCTATCATTATTTTTCTTTCCTCATCACCTTTGGGGACCAGCCTGCTTCTCTTGCAATATCCCTTTCTCTTCCTCTCCCCACCACTGAACCTCTTCCAACTTTTCTGTGAAACTTAGGGAAAAATAAAGTGCTAAGGATAAAGCCTTGACTAGTAAGGAGGACGATTCCTCCCAAATCATGAATGGACAAGAATAAAAGCAAGAAATGGACTACCTTTGTCAGGAAAAATAAACAAAAAGGCTTCAAAGCTCTTCCAAACAAAATTTTAAGAATACTGTAACAAAATGCAACACAGCTAAATTGTTTTATAACACTGCATAATTCTTACTGGCCCTTAATACCCACACACAGATCTATTAGCTACCACCTTCAGGTAATGTGAAAGATGGGAGGGAAATGAAAAACCACGAGGTTGTTAATTACAGTTCATCCCTAACGTGCCTTCTTATTCAAGAGCTCAGCACATGTGTGCTGCTCACATCCTGTAGTTCTACCAACACTAAATACAATGTGCTGAATCAAGGACAGAAGCAGCAGCAAAAACAAGTGAGTTTTAGGTTAAAGTGGGACCTCCTGGCTTTTAGCAGTCTCTATTATGCCACAGAGGCTAACCAAATAGTTACTTGCAGCGAGGAATAAGGATTCTAAGCTAGTGATGAAAATGTGAATGACTTTAATCTACTGGAATGAAAGGTGTAAGTAAATAGACCTAACAGATTTCCTAGCTAACTTATATTTTAAGGGCAAAGAAGGGAAAAAGGGGAAAGTAACATTAATAGAGTACATCAAAGGTAGCAGGAACTATACTCAGGGTTTTAATGTGATCTCACTGACCATTAACCACATACTTCCCAGTGAAATTCACAGATTTGAAGAACTAGAAGGCTAACATAAAAGGGCTGTGGCATATTAATGTTTTAATATTAATCCTCCATCACCAAAAAGGCAGGTCTTAACCTCCATCATTCCTCTTTGCCAGTATAAACAGATGTAACAGATTATGAGACAAACCACTGCATTCCATTTACATGTCAAATATGAAATCCTACCACCTACTCTAAATCAGATACTTTAAAATGTTTATAAAATCTTCACTATGAAAAGAAATGGATAATGTCCAGCATTTTCAATTATTAAAAAACCTGCCCTGAACCTGAAACTTCTAAAGGCAACGTATTGTCATTATTCCTAATCTCACTGGAAGTTTCCACA
The DNA here is from genome assembly GCA_028534135.1 of Potos flavus. Classification (NCBI taxonomy): domain Eukaryota; kingdom Metazoa; phylum Chordata; class Mammalia; order Carnivora; family Procyonidae; genus Potos; species Potos flavus. The sequence goes on from JAPYYM010000730.1 coordinate 11,326, forward strand.
GATTTTTGTTCCAAAAGGGAAGAAAAGCAAAATAAAGTTAAAGAGTTCATAAAGAAATGTAAAATATTTCCACTTCTCTCCTCTGTCCCCTCAACTCAAACAGAAGGGCTCCTTTCTCCAATGGCTTAAGACCATGTGTGCCTGACTGAATCATGATTGCTACTTAATGTATTTACTGGGTTACAATCACAACAGGCAACTTCCATTCTGCAGTTTGTATCTGCAGTATAATCTAAAAAAGAAAGAGAAATATTTACCAAATTACCTGCTACTGCTGTTATTCTTCTTGGATTTGTTCCTCCGTTTTAAGGCATCTCTGTCCTTGTTATTGTATGGTAACATGGAGGCATAACCATGTTCAGCTTCTAGAAAACCGAAGGATCCAGTTAATGAATGAGCCTACAACATTCAATACTCTCTCCCCTCCACAGTATTTCCTTTTTAAATTTTATTTTTCATTAAAAGAATATTGTGTTAAGAAACAAACGATGCAAGGTGGAATTCTTAGAACAATGATTGCTTTTTTAAATTGTGTGAATACCCTCAGTTCGGAGCAGGTGTAAGGAGCATTCCAGCTGCTCATTGTTGAGAAAGACACAGCAAGTCGCTGAGCTCATGGAGCTTGGGTTCCCCACTGGCAACGTCCAGCAGGTTGGCGTGCTTTAAGTGAACCAGCCTCGGGCGAAGGTGCGGGGCAAACGTGCGGGGCAAACACCCGGAACCCAGAGGGCGGGGAAGGGGGGGAGCAGGGGACTCGCTGCTCCTCCAGCTAGGAGACGGGGCGCCGGGCCCACTTGGGGGCCGGTCGGGACGAGCCCCGGTGAGGTAAACCAAGGGCCTGACCGAGGGGGACCCCGGGCACCCCATTTGCTTTGCGGTGCAGGGCAGTGCTTGGGACTCCGGGAAGCAGCGGCTCCTTTTTCACCCTCATTCATTGCCTTTGGGGCAGCAGCGGCCTCCCTTCCGACTGCGCGTGGGGAGAGCTGGAGGGGTTGGGAGCGCTCGCGGTCGCGCTCTCTGCGCCTCCAACCACCCCCAGAGCGACTGGGCGCCCCTACCCCGCGGCCGGGCCCCTCAGAGCCCCCGGCCCCGGCTCGGGACGGACCCCTCCCGTCCCCGTGCACCTCTCTCCCGCCGCTCCAGGTAGTCAGCCGCCTCCAGCAGCATCTGGATGTTCATCCGAACCGCCGCCGCCATTCTGCACCGGGGGCCGGAGCCGCGGGACCAACCCCCACTGCCCACGGGCTCGCCGCCGGACACCCGCGCCCTGCCGTGGACCCCGCAGAGTAGGGTTGAGAGAGCCTCTCTGGCGACCACGCTCGCCGGAAGGGGGAAGGGGGGTCCGGTGAGCTGGGCACCTCCGACACCGTGACAGAACCCGAAGAAGAGCAGCAGCCGCCACCGCCGCGGAGTGTTTATCTCCGACTCACCATCCCCCCGCCCCCAGGCCCTTCTCTTGACAGGCCCGCTTCGGCTGCGTTCCTCATTGGGCACCCTAAAGAATGCCCCGCCCCTGGTCTTGTCCTATTGGGGAAAAGCATCACGGCCCCGCCCCCTAGAGTCCGCTCCTCTCTCTGGTTGGTCACGCTTGACAAGGCCCGGGCTCCACCTCCCCTTTCCAATTGGGGACAGGATTCGCAACTCCGCCTCGTGCTCCTTCCCTGTTTTCCATTGGTTCTATACCGACAACCCCCTTTTGCTTTGTTAGTATTGGCCCAGAGCTACAGAAAGCGAGCCACTTTGCCTATCTCCCATTGGTGGAGCCGGCTGAAACCTCCCAGCTACGATGACGTCACCTTTCTCCGGGCCCGGAGAGCCCTGAGTGGCTGGTGATCAGCGGCGCCGCTTCTCCTCCCTTGATCTGGCATTGGCTGCTAGGGCTGACCTGGGCGCGGGCGCTGATTCACCCGCCGCGGTGGAGCTCGGCTCCATCCGGCCCATCCCGGCCCCGCCTCGGACCTGTTGCCTGGACCCATCCCCGGGGAAAAGTTCCGAGGGCCTGCCGGGTATCCCTCGAGTGGAAAGCTGGCACCGCGCGTCGCCTGGGCGCTTTGTCCCGCTTGGGTTCCCGGCCAGAGCCCTTGGTCCGGCGGCCACGGTCCCAGAGGTTCCAAGCTTCCCGGGACCCAGGCGGCTGTGGGCCCCGCCGCGAATCCCCCTGAAGTGAGAGCGGCGCCAGCAACCTGGTGGACCCGCGGCTCCCGCGGGCGCCACGTGGCTGTGGGGCTTGAAGGAAAAAGCTTGGCTTGCGTTGAATGCTCGCCGCCCAGCGTTTTTTCTCTCCTTAGAATCGGGCAGCTGTTTACAGCCCTGCGCTTCTCTATTGGCACTCCCCACCCCTACCCCAAGTGCAGGCATAATCACTCCCTCACGCGAAGGGGTGCTTTAAAAAGCTCAAAAACTTACTGCACCTACAGAATGACAGGCGTTGAATCCCGAGATTCTTTGACCTAAATCTCGTTCAAGGTCTTTCCCTCTCTTTTAATTCTAGATGAAAACATTAAAAAAAAAAAAAAAAATACTTCCTCTGTTCAAGTCTATAAATGGTGTGTGTGTGGGGTGGTACCAATAGTAATATATAGAACTAAAAATTTAAGGATTATTTTCCCTAAGCCTATCAAGATTTTTGAGATGAAAGCTAGCTATCTTGAGACCCAAGTTACATTATTAATATACTGACATCCCCATTTTAAAAAGGAAGAATAAATGTCTTGGTAAGCTTGAACATATTTCATAAAGCTTTAAAAAAAACTTTTACTGTTGGCAACATATGAAAATAATAGCTTACTATGTGTCACCTGCATTATCACTAATCCTCAATATAACCCCATTAGATAGGTTAATAACCTACATTTTGGGGGCGCCTGGGTGGTTCAGTGGGTTAAAGCCTCTGCCTTGAGCTCAGGTCATGCTCTCAGGGTCCTGGGATAGAGCCCCAGATCGGGCTCTCTGCTCAGCGGGGAGCCTGCTTGGGGGGGGGGGGGGGGGGGGGGGGGGGGGGGGGGGGGGGGGGGGGGGGGGGGGGGGGGGG
>JAPYYM010000731.1:0-14354 GCA_028534135.1 Potos flavus
GGTCCCCCCCCCCCCCCCCCCCGAAGACAAGCTGGAAGAACAAGAGGAAGACAACCCTAGGCTCCTTATAAAACTGTAAAAGCCCCAAACCAGGGGAAAATAGTATATTGAGCTCTAGGCACTGCCTCAGGCCTTGTGTATTTTTCAGATACAACTTTCTTTTTCTTTTTCTTTTTTCTCATGTTTCTTCTCTGTTTTTTTTTTTTTTTACCTTTTTTCTCAACTAGATGCTTAATATAATAGATTTCATAGTAGCTTTTTAACTTGTGCTTTTCTACACCTATATATTTTTTTATATATAGGTATAAGATTCAATGTAGTCCTTTTTCCCCTATTCAATATTACCTTTATATATATCCAGTTTTATTTTTCCTGTATCTCTGGGAAGTAGTGTCCTCTAAAAAAGGGAACAAAACACACCCAGGAAGAACTGAAACACCCTACCTTGCCCACATTGAGAGATTATAGCTGCCCCCACAATCCCCCTTAAAAAATTTTTTTTTAATCTTTAAATTTTTTAAAATAAAATTTAAATTTTATAAATGCTACTCTTGGGTTTCATTTTGGCTTTGTTTTCCTGGTGGTGACTTCAGACCACTCTGGATTTTCCCAGGGTGCATCTTGCCTGGATTGTGGTTGATATTTTGGTCTTTGTACATCTCAACCACCCCCCAAAAAAATGAATAGGAGGAGGAGCTCCCAACAAAGAAAAGAACCAGAGACAATGGCCTCTCCCGCAGACCAAATGGATGTGGATATAACAAGACACTTATACTCAAACAGTGAATCATGGAGCACTACATCAAAAACTAATGATGTACTGTATGGTACTAACATAACATAATTAACAAATTATGTTAAAAGATATCAGAGATACACTTCAGGGTAGCAATTATGAAGTCAATAGCTAGGCTTCAGAAAACCATTAGCAGCAATATAGAGTCTCTAAGGGCAGAAATGAGACTGAATCTTATTGAACTTAAAAATGCTATGAATGAGATACAGACTAAACTGGATACTCTAACAGCTAGGGTAAATGAGGTAGAAGAATGAATTAGTGATCTAGAAGATAAGCTAATACAAAGGAAGGAACAGGAGAAGGCCTGGGACAAACAAGTTAAAATCCATGAGAACAGACTTAGAGAGATTACTAATGCCATGAATCATTCCTATCTCAGAATTATTGGGATCCCTGAGAGGGTGGAGAGAGAGAGAGAGAGGTCCAGAAGATATACTGTAATCACACCTGAGAACTTCCCGAATCTGGGGAAGGGAACAAACATTCTGTCCAAGAAGCAGAGAGGACCCCTCCCAAAATCAATAATAAAAATAGATTGACACCCCACCATATAATAGTGAAGCTTGCAAATCTTAGAGCCAAGGAAGCTCTTCTGAGAGCAGCTAGGGGAAAGAGATTTATTATGTATGGATGGAGGAACATCAGAATAACAGACCTGTCCACGAGAAACCTGGCAAGCCAGAAAGGGCTGGCAAGACATATTCAGGGTACTAAATGAGAAGAACGTGCTGCCAGGAATACTTTATCCAGCAAGGGTGTCATTAGGAATGGACAGAGAGACAAAGAGCTTCTGGGACTGGCAGAAACTGAAAAGAATATATGATCACCAAGCCATCCCTGCAAGAAATATTAAGAGGGATTCTATAAAAGGAGAAAGACCCCAAGAGTGATATAGAACAGAGACTTACAGAGACAATCTATAGAAACAGGGACTGTACAGACAATATGATGGCACTAAATAAATATCTTTCGGTAGCCACTCTCAGTGTGAACAGCCTACATGCTCCCATGAAATGGCACAGGGTTGCAGACTGGATACAAAGACAGGACCTATGCATGTGCTGTCTACAAGAGACTCGTTTTGAACCTAAAGACATCTCCTGATTGAAAGTAAGGGGTTGGAGAACCATTTTTCATGCCAACGGACATCAAAAGAAGCTGGGGTAGCAATTCTCATATCAGACAAAATAGATTTTAATCTAAAGACTATAGTAAGAGATGTAGAGGGACACTATATAATACTTAAAAGGTCTATCCAACAAGAAGATCTAACAATTGTAAATATCTATGCCCCCAACACAGGAGTAGCCAACTACATTAGCCAACTGTAACCAAAATAATGAATCATATGGATAATAATACATTAAGAGTAGGAGATCTTAACATTCCACTCTCAGTAATGGACAAATCATCTAAGCAGAAGACCAACAAGGAAACAAGAGCTTTGAATGACACGTTGGACCAGATGGACCTCATAGATATATACAGAACATTCCACCCTAAAACAACAGAATACTCATTCTTCTCGAGCCCACATGGAACTTTCTCCAGAATAGACCACATTGCAGTGGTCACAAATCAGGGCTCAACCAATATCCAAAAGAAAAGAGAAAGGACCCAAATTAATAAAATCATGAATGAAAGGAGATCGATCATGACTAACCCCAAGGAAATAGAAACAATTATTAGAAATTATTACCAGCAACTATATGCCAACAAATTAAGCAACCTGGAAGAAATGGATGACTTCCTGGAAACCTATAAACTTCCAAGACTGAAAGAGGAAGAAATAGACAATCTGAATAGACCAGTAACCATTAATAAAATTGAAGCAGTGATCAAAAACCTCCCCAAAACAAGAATCCGGGGCCAGACAGCTTCCCAGGAGAATTCCATCAAACATTTAAAGAAGAAATCATACCTATTTTACTGAAGCTGTTTCAAAAAATAGAAACAGAAGTAAACATTCCAAACTCCTTCATTGAGGAGCATTACCCTGATCCCCAGGCAAAGACCCCATCAAAAAGGAGAAATATAGACCAATATCCCTGATGAACACGGATGCCAAAATACTCAAGATCCTAGCTAGTAGGATCCAACAGTACATTAAAAGGATTATTCACCACGACCAGGTGGGGTTTATTCCTGGGATGCAAGGGTGGTTCAACATTCACAAATCAATCAATGTCATAGAGCACATCAACAAAAGTAGAAACAAGAACAATATGATTCTCTCAATTGATGCAGGAAAAGCATTTGACAAAATACAGCATCCTTTCCGGATTAAAACTCTTCAAACTATAGGGATAGAGAGAACATGCCTCAATATCATAAAAGCCATCTATGAAAAGCACACAGTGAATATCATTCTCAATGGGGAAAAGGTGAGAGCTTTTCCCTTAAGGCCAGGAACACGACAAGGGTGCCCACTCTCACCACTTTTGTTCAACTTAGTGCTAGAAGTCCTAGTGACAGCAATCAGACAACAAAAAGAAATAAAAGCTATTCAAATTGGCAAAGAAGAAGTCAAACTCTCTCTATCTTCTCAGATGATATGATACTTTATGTGGAAAATCCAAAAGACCACATCTTTATTCATTCATCTATTAATGGACACTTGAGCTGTTTCCGTAGTTTGGCTATTGTAGATAATGCTGCTACAAACATTAGGGTGCATGTATAGGCAGGGAGATGTAGGAGGCCCCCGAATGCCCTGACTAGGCTCCTGCAGGGTTACTTAACCAGGCTCACAGAAATCCCAGATGCAGAGAAATGTTATAGACAAGATATTAACCAGAGAGAAGGGAACATAAGGAATCCACCTTGTTTGTCCCAAATAGACTAGATATTCACATGATAGTTACAAATTCACTTTGTTTGTCTCAAATGTTATAGGTGAGATATTTATCAAGTTCCCTGGTCAATTTTCTATTAAAGATTGACCGTAACTCTCTTCAGGATCAACCCATCCCAGACCCCTCTCACTCTAGAGAGCTTTTTTCCTTTTCTTTCTGTTCTCACCTTCCCTTAATAAACTTTCACCTTATTACACATTTTTGTGTCTGTGAGATTCATTCTTTGACTCCATGAGACAAGAACCCTTCGATCCTGCCACAACACCATCAGGTCAAAGGGTTCCCCTTTCTCCACATCCTCACCAACAACTGTCGTCTCTTGCATTGTTGATTTTAGCCATTCGAACAGCTGTGAGGTGATACTGCATTGCAGTTTTGATTTGTACCAAATGGGCATTATTAACAGAGTGACATGCTACAATTTATATTTTGCTATCAAGAAAAAAGAGAATATATATATATATATATATATATATATATATATATATATATATATATTTATATTTATATTTGTATAGATCTGACCCCATTTAAGGGAAGTTACCTGATATCTCTGATTAGGAATTCCTGTCCATTCAGCCTTTTCTCTAAGAAGACATTACAGTTTTAATGAGAAATGCCTTCCTGCATTTGAGGAATATACGGCGAGTACTGACATCTAGACAAAGAGCATAAGGCGCTCAGAAAGAAAAGTCCATGCGTCCTCTGGGAAAAGACCTAGGAGTGCAATTGCTGGATCATAGGGTAATTTTATTTTTAACTTTTTGTAGAACCTCCATACTGTTTTCGAGAGTGGCTGTATCAGTTTTCATTCCCATTAACAATGTACGATGGTTTCCCTTTCTCTGTATCCTTGACGAAACCTGTTGCTTCCCATGTTGTTAATTTTAGCCAATCTAACTAGTGTGAGGTGATATCTCCTTGTGGTTTTGATGTGTATTTCCCTGATGATGAGTGATGTTTAGCATCTTTTCTTGTGTCTGTTAGCCATCTGTATGTCTTCTTTAGAAAAGTATCTATTCATGTTTTCTGCCTTTTTCATAAATGGATTATTTGTTTTTTAGGTGTTGAGTTTGATAAGTTCTTTATATATTTTGGATACTAATCCTTTACCATATATGTCATTTGCAAATATCTTCCCCATTCTGTAGGTTGAACTACTAGCTATTTACCCAAAGGGTACAAAAATACTAATTTGAAGGGGGTACGTGACACCCTGATGTTTATAGCAGCATTATCAACAATAGCCAAATTATGGAGAAAGCCTAAATGTCCACTGACTAATGAATGGATAAAGAAGATGTGGTATATGTATATATAAAACGGAATATTACTCTGCCATTAAAAGATATGAAATCTTGCATTTGCAATGATGTGGATAGAGCTAAAGTGTAGTGTGCTAGCGAAATAAGTCAGTCTGAGAAAGCCAAATACCATATGATTTCACTCAAGTGTTGAATTTAAGAAACAATACAAGTGAATGTAGTGTGAGAAAAAGAGCAGCAAACCAGGAAACAGACTCTTAACTATAGAGAACAAACTGAAGGTTGCTGGACAGGAGGTGGGTAGGGGATGAGTGAAATAGACGATGTGGATTAAGGAGGGCTCTTGTGGGGTGCCTGGGTGGCTCAGTGGGTTAAAGCCTCTGCCTTCGGCTCAGGTCATGGTCTCAGGGTCCTGGGATCGAGCCCCACATCGGGCTCTCTGCTCAGCAGGGAGCCTGCTTCCCCCTCTCTCTCTGCCTGCCTCTCTGCCTACCTGTGATCTCTCTCTCTCTGTCAAATAAATAAATACAATCCAAAAAAAAAAAAAAAAAAGAGGGCTCTTGTGATGAGCACCCACTGTTGTATGGAAATGCTGAATCATTAAATTATACACCTGAAAATAATATTACACTGTATGTTAACTAACTGGAATTTAAATAAAAACTTAGAACAAAGTCCTTACAATCCAACGATGGAGATATTATACATATATCATATGGTACGTGAGACTGTGACAGGTGCTATGAAAGAAAAATCAGTCGATATGAAAAGGAATGGGTGAGGAGGGTGATAAATTTTAACAGGAGTTCAGGAAGACCTGCAAAGAACCTGACATTTTAACAGAGGCTTCAACAAAAGAGTAAGCAGGAGGCAGAGAGGTATCTGAGGTAGGGGTGTGCCCAGCAGGGAAAACAGAGAAAAAGCCCTGCAAAGCCATGTACTTCATATATACAAATCTCAATATGAAGTCAGTGTGGTATGGGAATGAACAAGAAGGAGAGAGATGAGAGGTGGTGGCAGGGAATGTTGAGGAAGGAGTTGGCTTTCCTGCCACTGATGGGACTTGGAGACACAGGGAGTCCTTCCTTCATGGTATTCTTTGCATTTTATTGATTTTCCCAAGTTATTCTTTGAATAGAGACAGATCCCTTATTTCCATCTGTTGCTTAACATTCTGGCATTTAAGGGCCACATATTGATATATATGAACTTGGGTACCATTTCCCTGAGGACTTCTTAAGCCCCACAACACACACACACACACACACACACACACACACACACACACACACACACACACACACACCCCACATGCATGCAGTGCACTCTGGCCTCCTAGCACTGCATTACTATCATGCTTTTCTCACCCCCCCCCCCAGCCACAATAATTTTGAAAGAAATGATAGAAGTCAAGCTGTCAACATTAGATTACCTTTACCCTGAAGAATGTGTAAATAGTGCTTAAATTCTAGTTTATAAACCTCCCGTGGACATGGAAACATGGGCTCCATTTTCATACGATTACCTTGTGTTCTCTATTTAAATAAACACAAAAAGAGAGGTTACAAAAACAGAGAGAGGAAAGAAAGGGGAAAAATAAATCTAATAAGCTCAGGGGGTCCCTGAGAGACTGATGAGCAGAAAGCTTCCCTGATTCTGGCAGCATCCCAGCCCCAGTCCACATGCCCCGATGCCCAGAATAATTAACAAAGCAAGCAAAAATAATGTTTCTAAACAAGAAAAGAGTGGTATTTTTATGATGTCAAGACATTTTACTGATTGAATATCCCTCTAGAAAAAAGTGCAAAGGGAATAAACCTGCAAATTACAACAGAAAATACACAGCATATGATCATAGAATGGATTTTAAAAGATGAAATAATAAAAGACTTTTCTGAATGCTTTAAATGCAAAACTTTTGGAATCAGAAAACCAGGTTTTGAATGTCGGATCTACCACATATACACTATTTGAACTTGGGAGAGACAACCAACCCATTCCCAATGTGAATATCCTCACTCAAACAGTGGGCATAGCGGTATCCAGCCTCCTAGGGTGGCAGACAGTGATTGTCAGTATATGTAAAAAGCTTACACTATAGTCCCTTCCTGTGAGTAAATGAATGATTATACCGGTGAAGAGATTTTGGCTGAGTTTTTCTTCTACCTCACAAATTTCTCCATTATTTCTACATCTCTTGGTAAAGAAGTATCACAAAGTAAAGCTAGTTATCATACCCCTTTTTGCATATGAAACACAGTACTTTATGTGAATACTCGCCTTGAAAATGCTGAGAAGTGTATGTCTCAGGAACTGCCGTTGCAAGGGAACAGCTACCTGCAAGGGTCTGGGGCTTTCTATAAATACAGAACACGCGCAAAACCACCACATCTTAAAAAGTTCACTGCACACGTCTCCAAGCTAATACTGTGTTTTCCTACCTTCCTTAGCTCCAAAACTCCATATGTTCTCATTTCACTGGAACCACTCCATGTCCCCCATTTCCTTCCTCTGTCACATTCAACTGACTTCCATTCCCACCATGTGTCATCAACAATGAAGCCTGTACTGGTGAGTCTAATGGACACTTTTCTTTTGAGCACATTATATAAAATAATTCTAAATGAATCTATGTTATTCCAGGTGACCTCAGGCAAAAGTTATCAGCTTCCATTCTATCTGATCCTTTCTTGAAATACCTCCTGAGCTCCGAGACTCACCTGGGGGCAGGTCTATAAGATGAAAGTCTTCATGTGGAGGTCTGAATTCATCGCTAGATGGTTGATGATGGGGACTGAAGCTGTTTCCAGACAGGACAGCAGGAAGGAATGAAGTATGGGTCCCCCAGCAGACTTAGGAACCCAAAGATAACAACCACATCTTGGGCAATCCAAGGTTCCACATGCTGAAGTTCTGCAGTAGAGGAGATATTTAAAGTTCAGTATATCTGCTCAGTAAGCATTTTTTCCATTGTTACTCCCACCTCGGAGCACTCCATTCCCTGTGGGCCGCTGGTGTGGACAGAAAGGAAAAATTTCCCACTGAGACACTGTTCCTGGGAGACCAGATTAGGAGTCAGGTGAATCCAGTTTTGTATTCCTCATTCTCATGGAGTTGCCTTCTTTCCAGAGGTCTAACTTCCTTGTGCTTTCCCTTAACTTTGAGATGATATTGAATTTATTTAGTTGAGGGCTCACTTTACCATTTATAGCTTTGAGATGATGTTAATAAATGAGCCATGTGAACCTCTTCATGTGTGGTTTGGAAAGAAATGTCTAAGTACTCAGCCTAGTGTCTGAAATAAATTCTCTGTTGGATTCTTCAAAGTGAGGGCCCCTGGGTTGACATCAAATACACCTCTGAAAAAGACTTTTAGTAGGCACAGTAATGTCCCCAAAGTATTTCCACATCTTAATCTACAGAATCTTTGGTTATGTCTTGTGTCATGGCAAGGGAGAATTAAGGTTGCAAATGGTATTAACATTGCTAGTCAGCTGACCCTAGAAAAAAGTTATTCTGATTATCCAGGTGGTCTCAATAGATCACAAGGGTCCTCCTATTGTGGAAGAGGGAGGCAGAAGACTTGAAGTCAGAGAAATATTTTGAGATGCTACTTTTTTTATTTTTTATTTATTTATTTATTTTTAATTAAAGCATAATGTATTATTTGCTACTTTGCCGGCTTTGAAGGTAAAGGGAGGAAACATGAGCCAGGGAGGATAAGTGGTTCTACAGCTGGAATAGGTAAGAAAATCTCTTCTCCTTAGACCTCTAGAATGAACTCTTCTATGCAGACAGAGTGAATTTAGCCCAGAGAGAGCTATCTCAGACTTCTGACTTCCAGAACTATCAGAAAAGAAATTGATTTGTTTTAAGGCAGCATCGTGGTAATTTGTTGCAACTACAATAAAAATCTAATCCAGACATTTATCCAATAATACTTTGTTCAAGGGAAATGAATTCAGTCTTGGATCTTATTCATTTATATTCTCTTGGATAAGGATATTCAGTATCATAATCCTACTTGAAGTAGAAAAAGAAATCTGAAGTCACTTTGGAGTTGTCCAAACTCAATAGTTGGTCCAGAAAACCTCCCATGGCATGAGCCATACTAACTTGCAGGCACTAAGGTAGAAAAACTAGATCATTAAGCTACTTCTATCTTAAATTTTTGGTGTCCAAATTTTTACATACTTTTACTTTCAAATTAATCCAAATGTTCATTTTTTTCATTCTTTTTTTTTTTTTTAGATTTTATTTATTTATTTATTTATTTGACAGAGAGAGACACAGCAAGAGAGGGAACACAAACAGGGGGAGTGGGAGAGGGAGAAGCAGACTTCCCGCCGAGTAGGGAGCCCGATGTGGGCCTTGATCCCAGAACCCTGGGATCATGATCCAAGCCGAAGGCAGATGTTTAACGACTGAGGCACCCAAGCGCCCCCATTTTTTAAAATTCTTATCCTCTCCCGCTTTCTCTGAAATGTACTTGTGATATGAAAGATTGCCTAATAATGAGTCTCTGTGTGTGCATATTGAGTGCCCATGTTACTTTAAAGAAAGGCCTATAGACACATACACACACAGAACAATACCCTCCCCCCACTCATGCACACATCATATCCTTCACTATTGAATATTTTCTTAGGTGTCTACAAAATGTGACCACAGATTTATTTATTCCCACAATATCCTTCTGAAATTAGTTTTATTATTCTGTGTCATATTCAGGAATAAGAATCTCAGGGGAATTAAAATTTAATAAGTTACAGACAAAAGTAGTTAAGGCTTATTGTGCGCTTTCTGGAAATACATACAAGTGGAATCATTCAGAATGTGCTCTGAAATTCTACAACTCTTTTTTTTTCCAATTACTTTTATTTTATTTTTTCAGTGTTCCAAGATTCATTGTTCGTGTACCACACCCAGTGCTCTACAACTCTTTTAATGCAGCTTGCTCCCCTGACTGAGCCAGCCAGGTGCCCTGTGACTTTGGATTTAAATATAAAGTCTTTAAAAAAAAATTCTGACTTTGAACTCTTTGTGCATTAAGATTAAAAAAACTAATTCACATGGACCTTGAGATATGACTTACTTTTTTAAATCTTCATGCACAAAGGGCTCAAAGTCAGAATTTATATTTTTTGAGAAACCTATTACCAAATGAAGCACTTATAAGTCTGAAAAAAAGGTAATTCATTACTAAAATTAAGTTTGCCCATTCTGTTTTAAATCTCTGTGTCTAATATGTATATTCTTTTAATTTTATGCTTTTTCAAACATTCACTCTTTTGATTTTCTTTTTTTAATTTAATTTTACTTTTTTCAGTGTTCCAAGATTCATTTCATATTCATATTCAATTTCTTCCATAAGTGTTCTGTAGTTTCTAGAGTATAAATACTTTACCTCTTTGGTTAGATTTATTCCCAGTTATCTTATGGTTTTTGGTGGTATTGTAAATGATATTGATTCCTTAATTTCTCTTTCTTCACTCACATTGTTAGTGTATAAGAAAGCAACTGACTTCTGTGTATTGATTTGGTATCCTGCCACATTGCTGAATTGCTGTATGAGGTCTAGTAATTTGAGGGTAGAGTCTTTGGGTTTTCTACATAAAGTATCATATCATCTGCGAAGAGAGAGAGTTTGACTTCTTTGCCAATTTGAATAGCTTTTATTTCTTTTTGTCATCTGATTGCTGAGGATAGGACTTACAGTTCTATGTTGAATGAAAGTTGTGAGAGGGGCGCCTGGGTGGCTCAGCTGTTAAGCCTCTGCCTTCGGCGCAGGTCATGATCCCAGGGTCCTGGGATCGAGCCCCACGTCAGGCTCCCAGCTCAGCAGAAAGCCTGCTTCTCCCTCTCCCACTCCCCCTGCTTGCGTTCCCTCTCTCGCTGTGCCTCTCTCTGTCAAATAAATAAATAAGATCTTTTTTTTTTTTAAAAAAAAGAAAGTTGTGGGCTCCTTGTCGTGTTCCTGGCCTTAAGGGAAAAGCTTTCAGCTTTTCCCCATTGAGAATGATATTCACTGTGGGCTTTTCATAGACGGCTTTTATGATATTGAGGCATGTTCTCTCTGTCCCTATATTTTGGAGAGTTTTAATCAGGAAAGGATGCTGTATTTTGTCAATGCTTTTCCTGCATCAATTGAGAGAATCATATTGTTCTTGTTTCTACTTTTGTTGATGTGCTCTATGACATTGATTGATTTGTGAATGTTGAACCACCCTTGCATCCCAGGAATAAACCCCACCTGGTCGTGGTGAATAATCCTTTTAATGTACTGTTGGATCCTACTAGCTAGGATCTTGTTGAGTATTTTGGCATCCATGTTCATCAGGGATATTGTTCTGTAAGTCTCCTTTTTGATGGGATCTTTGTCTGGTTTTGGGATTAGGGTAATGTTGGCCTCATAGAACAAGTTTGGAAGTCTTCCTATTTTTTGGAACAGCTTCAGTTGAATAGGTATGATTTCTTCTTTAAACGTTTGGTAGAATTCCCCTGGGAAGCCACCTGGCCCTGGACTCTTGTTTTTTGGGAGGTTTTTGATTACCCTTTCAATTTCCTTGTTGGTTATTGGTCTATTCAGATTGTCTATTTCTTCCTGTTTCAGTCTTGGTAGTTTATAAGTTTCCAGGAATGTATTCATTTCTTCCAGGTTTCTTAGTTGGCATATAGTTGCTGGTAATAAGTTCTAATAATTGCCTCTATTTTCTTTGTATTGGTCATGATTTCTCCCCTTTATTCATGATTTTATTAAATAGATCCTTTCTCTTTTCTTTTGGGTAAGTTTGGCCAGAGGTTTATTGATCTTATCCCTTCAAAGAACCAGCTTCTAATTTTGTTGATCTGTTCTACTGTTCTAGTTTCTATTTCATTAATTTCTGCTCTAATCTTTATTTTTTCTCTTCTCCTGCTTGGTTTAGGCTTTATTTCCTGTTCTTTCTCCAGGTCCTTTATGTGTAAGTTTAGCTTGTGCATTTGGGATTTTTCTACTTTTTTGAGAGAGGCTTGGATGGCTACATATTTCCCTTCTTAGGACCGCCCTTGCAGTATCCCATAGGTTTTGGACTGATGTGTTTTCGTTCTCATTACTTGCCATGAATTGTTTAAGTTCTTCTTTAATTTCTTGGTTGACCCAATCATTCTTTAGCGGGATGTTCTTTAACTTCCAAGTGTTTCAATTCCTTCCAATTTTTTCTTGTGATTTAGTTCCAGCTTCAAAGCATTGTGGTCAGATAATATGCAGGCAATCATCTCGGTCTTTTGGAATTGGCTGAGACCTGATTTGTGACCCAGTATGTGGTCTATTCTGGAGAAAGTTCCTTGTATGCTTGAGAAGAATGAGTATTCTGTTGTTTTAGAATGGAATGTTCTCTATATACCTATGAAGTCCAATGTGTCATTCAAACCTCTTGTTTCCTTGTTGATCTTTTGCTTAGAAGATCTATCCATTGCTGTGAGTGTAGTGCTTAGAAGATCTGTCCATTACTAATGTATTATTATCAATATGTTTCTTTACTTTGGTTATTAATTGGCTTATATAATTGGCTGCTCCCACCTTGGGGGCATAGATATTTACAATTGTTAGATATTCTTGTTGGATAGACCCTTTAAGTATAATAAGTGTCTCTCTATGTCTCTTATTCTTGTCTTTGGTTTAAAATCTAATTTGTCTGATATGAGGATTGTCACTTCAGCTTTTTTTTTTTTTTTTTGAGGTCCATTAGCATGGTAGATGGTTCTCCTTCCCCTCATTTTCAATCTGGAGGTCTTTAGGTTGCAAATGAGTCTCTTGTAGACAGCAGAAGTATGAGTCCTGCTTTTTAATCCTGTTTCTTTTGATGGGAGCATTTAGCCCATGTACATTTAGAGTGACTTTTGAAAGATGAATTTAGTGCCATTGCATTGCCTGTAAAGTCCCTGTTTCTATAGTTTTTCTGTTTCTTTCTAGTCTATGTGACTCTTGGGGTCTCTCTTTATTTACAGAATCCCCCTTAATATAACTTTCAGGGATGGCTTGGTGGTTGCATAGTCTTTCAGTTTCTGCCAGTTCTGAAAACTCTTTATGTCTCCTTCCATTCTGAATGAGAGCCTTGTTGGATAAAGTATTCTTGGCTGCATTTTCTTCTCATTTAGTACTCTGAACATGTCTTGCCAGCTCTTTCTGGCTTGCCAGGTTTCTTTGGACAGGTCTGATATTATTCTGATGTTCCTCTCACCATAAATAAGGAACCTCTTCTCCCTGACAATTCTCAGGATTGTTTCCTTGGCTGTAAAGTTTGCAAGCTATTATATATCAGGTTATTATACATTGATCTATTTTATTAATTTTGGGAGGGGTCCTCTCTGCCTCTTGGACTGGAATGCTTGTTTCCTTCCCCAGATTAGGGAAGTTCTCAGCTATTCATTGTTCAAATATACCTTCTAGCCTCCCCCCACCCCTGCCATCCCCTTGGGGGTCCCAATAATTCTGACATTGGAATGTTTCATGACATCTTTAACCTCTGCAATCCTTTTTTCATGTGCTATAGTAGCCTCTTTCTGCTTTCCTCAACTTCCTTTCCATCAGGTTATCTTCTAGATCACCAATTCCCTCTTCTGCCTTAATTACCCTGGTGGCTAGATTATCCAGTTTAGACTGCATCTCATTCATAGCATTTTAAATTTCAGCCTGATTATATCTAATTTCTGCTCTTAGAGATTGTATATTGTCACGAATGCATATTTCAAGCCTAGCTCTTCACTTCATGATTATTATCCTGAATTCTATCTCTGACATTTTGCTTATATCCATAGCCATTGGTTCTGTGGCAGATGACATTGTCTCTGTTTCTTTTCTTTGTTGAGAGTTCCTCCTCCTAGTCATTCTGTTCAGGGATGGTTGAGTCAATGAGTAGAGTCCAAAATATATCACAACCAAAGGAAGGTGCACCCTAGCCAGATCTGGAGTAGTCAGAAGCCACCACTGAAAAAAAATAAGCCAAAATGAAACACAAGAATAAAATTAAAATATTAAAAATTTTTTAAAAAGTGGAGGATCAGATGGGGGGCTATAATCTCTTGGTGGCAATAAAGCAGGATGTTTCAGTTGTTCCAGGGTGTATTTTGGTCTGTGTGTAAGAGGGCAGTACATCCCAAAATTACAACAAAAGTAAAATTTGTATAGATATAAAGGTAAAATCGAATAGAGTGAAAAATGGACTAAAATAAAGCATATATCTATAAAAATATAGGTGTGAAGGAATACAAATTAAAAGCGAATATGTTAGAATGGCCAAAATCAACAAGACAGTAAACAACAAATGTTGGAGAGGATGTGGAGAAAGGGGAACCCTCTTCCACTGTTGGTGGGAATGCAAGTTGGTGTAGCCATTTTGGAAAACAGTGTGGAGATTCCTCAAGAAACTAAAAATAGAGCTACCCTATGACCCT